>WNWK01005833.1:0-114169 GCA_009830355.1 Cherax destructor
CAGGAATAGCATCGATGGTTGTAAGAGAAAGATCGTGAGCTTGGTTAGCATTCTGGACAGTGATAATGCGTGTATCGCTCTTGAGAGCATGAAATGATATATTTCTTCCAAAATGGCATGGGAGCGCCTTGCCAATACTATGGTCGGAAAGAAAGGCAGTAGAGGAAGTCGGTCGTAGAGAAAAAACTTAGTCCTTTTTGTATTTTGAAACATAGCACATAAGGGAGTGCGTGACTGCCGGTCTTTACCGAGTATAATGAGAAGGAAGCGAAGAAGTTAGGTGTGGGACCAGAGCTGGTCTGACGTAGAGGGAAGTCAGACGTATCAAAGGTCAGACGGAACCTCGGTACCTGGAGTGGGTGACAAAACGGCACCAGCAAGAGGTAGGGGCATTAGAAATGTCCAAAGAGTGGTCAAATAACGAGGCAGGGTCGGAACAGGTGCGTTATCAGGAAGGGGCCCAGGGGAGCAGGTTCATGGATTTGTAACTCCATGGTTATGTCACTTTTCTTTGTTTTTAGAGAAAAGGGGAAAAAAAGGAGGGGAACATGGAGGAATAACTCCTAGGAGGAAAGAAAGGGCCGTAAATCCCCCTCCGCGCCCATGAGGACCCAGCACCGCAAGTAGTGCAGATACGGCATGAAACTCGTGCCATACCCTACCCTTCATGCCAGTAAACCAGCAATCTGGGATAGCAACCTCACATCTACCGAGCCACCTCGGTGGACAAAGAGGGCGGCCGGACACCCACCACAAAGCATACCTCCTTCGGCCACCGCCCCCTGGAATCCGACAGGCAGCCTCCAGAGATACACCTGTCACCTGAAAGGCACCCAAAGCCCCACCCCCCCAGGAGACAGGAGAGAGATCGGGAAATCTCCAGGTGATCCAGATTCCACAGTAAACTACACAACCTCCAAGGACCACAACGAAATAGGATGGACCATGGTACCCTTTCCCCTACCTAGGAACTATAGTGCCTGTGGAAGAATTCCAAAGGCTGAAAATAGGAAGAGAATAAGGGAGGGATGGGGAGGAGGAGGAGGAAAGGGAAGAAGGGGGAAGGACGGGATAGGAAGGGGATTGGGGGTAAGGGAGGAAGGAGACCAAAGATCTAATTCCTCAGACAAAGAGCCTCTTCACCGCACCAAGGAGCCCCCTCCTTGAAGAGGTTCCATAACAATAAAAGGCTTTAAACGAGCCGAGTTAGTTAACAGCTCTTAGGTTGTAAATTAGGGTAGGAACTCTCAGCCTGTGTAAAAGTCCTTGTGTAAATAAAAATAGAGAGAAACTGTACAAGGCTTATCTCTCGCCTGTACCTTGACGATGTCATCTCCGGAGAGATGAGAGTGGCCTACTGTTATGTACAAAGCTAATGTTACCTAGACCAACACTTGACTCCACAAAAGGGCAGCAATAGCAAGTACACGCTGGCTGTACACTTCAAGAACATCACTATGGCCAGACAAGTTTAACATTTTTCCCTTTTTTTCACTACATGATTTAATTATGGTTTTTTCCTTTCCCTTGATAATCTATGCATTTCGATTACTCATTATTATTATAATCATGGGAGCGCTAAACCCGTAGGATTATGAAGCGCCTGTGGGGTGGAGGATTGGAAAGTATTCAGGCTTAATTAAAAAAACTGAGCACAGATCCAATTCCCTAGATCAAGAGCCCTCACCAGCATCAAGGAACCCCCTTGAAGGGATTATTACCCATTACTTCGCCTAAAGTACTCTTTTGCCCATTAATTGCTAATCGTTTTACAGCATAACGTATTCATCGCAGTTTATTATATTGTCCATTTAATATTCACTAGAATTTGACGATTATTATTACTAATGACCGATTTAAATACCTTTCAGTGGACGGCCGAGAAGACAGTCGTCGGCGCAGCAACTAACCTCTGTCACACAACCCGTCTTGTCCCGACAATATTTAGACATCGCCTTAGAGTTATTTCCTCAGATATACTTTCGTCAACCTGGCAGATGTGGTACCTACTGATGCGCTGGCACTGACGGCGTTACCTATTCACACCACGAATGTTTTTGCGACACAAACCGGGATAGATTGGCACTACACAAACACACGATCGTGACTGCTTGCTAGGGCAGAGGGGTTGCTGAATCGGGTTTAAAGCCTGTCGACTACACGAAGGGTCATTAAGGCTGCATGTAACCAGTTCACCACTTATCAAGGATATTTTAATCACTTAAATAGGTATTAAAATATCATCATATAAACACTGAAAGACATAAACATCACAATGTATATAACCTTATGTAGGTCACGAGTGACCCTACTGACAGTGTCAACAATGAAAATCACTATTCTTGCTATTTACATTTTTCTATTAAATACCATTTCGTCTCTAAGTCATCCTATTCATCTTTTGTTATATAATATTATCTAATAACCAACTATCCTTTTTAAACGTGATTTTATCCTCATCATTATACGGCGCAATGGCACGTTAGGATATATATCACTCTCTCTCTCTCTCTCTCTCTCTCTCTCTCTCTCTCTCTCTCTCTCTCTCTCTCTCTCCTCTCTCTCTCTCTCTCTCTCCCCTCTCTCTCTCTCTCTCTCTCTCCCTCTCAACCCGCATTAAGATCAACGACTTCACTGTTGCTCTCGTTAACCTTAATTTGTGTTCACATGGTCCAATATACATTACTTATTAAAATTATTTACCTGGCTGCCTTTCCTCTGCAGAAAGCCCCTCTATTACATCGTTTTTTTATTTGGCAATAAATACTGAGAAGCAAATATTATCTAATAGGAATTCTACCTTGTTACTCAGGGATCATTTATGCTAAAATGTTTTATAGATATAAATACAAATACGCTTTGCTTGACAATTTCTTTATATTAATAAAGCTTTGTATTATGTTGCAATACAATACTTATTTATTTTCTGCAGCAAATAATACGTAATAAAATATTAAGCAGAAAAAAGGTACTAGTATGCTGTGCATGATAGTACCAGTTTACTATTTCAAGATTCTAATACATATTTCTTTCTTAGTTTGGAACTTCTGGTTACGTAATAATTTTGCATATTCTATGAGGTTGCAGACAGACAACCTACAAAATTGATTTCAAATCAATGAATGGAGAAATGCTAAAATTCCTGTTTTTGAAATATATTTGGCAAAAAAATAAACGGAATGCACTTCTGGTGTATGGCGTCCATACTTTAAAAAGATGTGAATCAGATATAAATGGTAAGAAGCAAAGCAAGAAAATGGCTTCCAAAGATACAAGAAAATTGTTGGTTTATAAAAACCCTGAAGGTGCCGAGGCTGTCAGGCAGGAGGAAAAGAGGAGATCTGATAACGCCACATAGCGTCATGAAGGAACATAAGGGTAGCTCCTTCAGCAGAGATAACAGAAAAAGTGAACCCGAAAGGATAGTAAAACAATTATTCACAAAGTAGCGGAACAGTGACTAAAATGAAGAAGTTGTAAGTGCTGCAAGCATCGAAAATTAAAAAAATTGTAGTGAAACAATTACCAACGACGGGACGCTATGAGCATAGTGTTGATAATGCGCATAGTGTTGATAACTTTACACACACACACTAATCCCTAACGCAAATACCTGTACCACCTCTCACCACTTTACTTCGCAACATCAAATGCTTAGCAAGCATTTCTCGGTCATGATGAATCATGGTTTCCCTTGCTGCCTGACCACGTTAAGACCAAAAGACCCACAAAGAAAAGATGCAGCATAAAGCTCTGATAGTTGGCGGGTTGGGCACCGATCCCTCCTGGGAGCACAAGGGCGCCTCAGCATCAACGTTGGTATATCCCTGTGTGTCCCGTCTTGACACGAGCCGTGTGTAGCCTCTAGACTTTCCCCTCCAGTTATTGGTGAGGAAATGTGGCGAGCCATGTTGTGTATTGTGCTGGGTGATTGTTACTGTTGTTACCAGGCTCTCAAATTCTGGGTATTCCGTCTTCCTAAGTACCCTGAGGCTCACGAAATATTTCCTTGGATTCATCTTTCTTTTGTGTGTGTGTCTGTGACCGTCCATGATTTAGGAACTGGTGCTGCGATTTTTTAACTGAACTTTGTACCTGTGTCGTGATATTTGTACCTGTGTCGTAATTTACAAGCTGAACATTATATCATCTTTAGGAAGACAACATATGACATTCTTTTACACTAACTTATGCTGATTTTCCAAAAACAAAAAATCCTTGGTCTGCTTATACGAGATGAGAGAATAGGTGAAGATATTTCTTGAACCTTAAAGAAAGTCCGTCCTCGCAACCTCTAACTGGAGAAGTTTAGCCTCTCATGACCTGTCTTGTAGTTGTTATTGAGGTTTTAAAAGTCCTCAGCCTTAAATTACAAAGTAACAACACAACTGTTCATGGCCGAGATTTAGATGAGGAAGAGTCGCATCAAAGAACACAGAATCTGAGAAGTTAATGTGAAGTTAATGTCTCTGTGAAGTTAATGTGGGAAAGGGCTCATGATCAAACCTCATTACTTCTCATTCTTCAGGAGTAGCTCTTCCAAACAATAATAATTATTATAGTAAGATAATAATAATAATAATAATAATAATAATAATAATAATAATAATAATAATAATAATAATAATAATAATAATAATAATAATAATAATGATAATTAAGCTACGTAAGGTGAGATAGGTAGCTACACACACCATCATTTACCAGACAGCAGCAACAGCGACTCGCTGCAGTGAGCCCTGGGGCCTTAGGTGTAGCTACCGACCCAAGCATATCTTGCGCATCTCCATAATACCTGACGGAGTTGCTGCAGGAGAGAGGAAGGATGAAGGAAGAGGATGAAGGCTAAGGAAGGAGAAGAGAAGAGAGAGAGAGAGAGAGAGAGAGAGAGAGAGAGAGAGAGATAGATGAGAGAGAGAGAGAGAGAGAGAGAGAGAGAGAGAGAGAGAGAGAGAGAGGAGAGAGAGATAGAGAGAAGAGGCAGTGGGAGACTGAGATGCTCTCGGTGCTGACACACTGGCCGACAGACAATTTGGTGGGTCTAACAATACATGCATGAAGAAACTCTCTCTTTACGGTGGGAAATATGTTGTATTTATCGACATTCTCCATTATCCCTATTCTTTCCTTTCTTATTTATTCCTTCCTTCTTTTCTAGCCCTCATTTCTAACAGCGAGTGCTGGGAAAAGATATTGAGAGAGAGAGAGAGAGATTGAGAGAATGGGGGATCAGATGGACAAATCTCAGAGCTGCTCCTTTACTCTGGGTAGAGAAGTATGCGTGTTGTAATATCTGTCCGCCCTCCAGCCTTGCTTCACGGTAAAGGTGAGACACATTTTTCCTAGGTGGAGCCCAGAACGACTCTGATGGTGCGGGAGAGTTACAGGTCTTGAGCTCCTCCAGCAGTCTGACAGCCTCGAAGTAAAGCAAGGGTAAGCATACGTAGTGAGTTTCCTCTTTCTTAGAACTTGCGCTCGTGCAGCCGACAGTTACTGAGGCATATGTAATATTTTGCATGTATGATACGAGATAATGTGGCTGCATCCGTTTACAACTAACCTATAATACCGTAGCTGCAGCAATTCACAACTAGCATACATATTGTAGGTAAAGTCAGACAACATTTGTGTTCGACCTGAGCTCTTGTCAAAACAGGAGAGCACTTGATAACTGTCCAAGACAGACCGTTATACTGTCTGGTTTTCATTTCCAGTTTGTTGGTTATTGTGATATAGGATATATGCATTTTCTTCCTTAAACTCTGCTCATATTATTATAGATGAGCGCAACAAACTGCCATGAATATTGGCACACAGGTTGAGATGAATATATGATGTAATAACATATGTCAGCCTGAGTTGAGAGACTTTAGTAATGAGACTAAAAGAATGTCCAGTATTTCACCATGGGTTTAGTAGTTATTGAAACTTAAAATCATCTTTGCCTCCAGCACAGCTGGAGTTACTGTACTTAGGAATTGTCATTACTAAGGCAATGGGTACGGGGAAAAAGCCTGGCGGCTACGACAAGTTGTGTCTGGCGTATGAAGGATAGAACCTTCACTGCTTTCAGCACTGAATTACCCACACAGGTTTACTGCTTCACATAAACCTAATAATGTATCATCTCTCAGGAAAGTCTCCGCCAGGCAGTGGGATGGTTTACCACTCATATGGATAGTCCATTTCCCTTTTACTACTCCCTCATATACTAATATTCACTACTTTCCTCGTCTGTTCTTATTTCTAAAGCTTTAATCCTGTTCCTCGCCAGTAATCTCTTTCCCTATATTTAACTTTCGTTTTTTTTTACATCTCTGTCCTTCCCTAACTCCTATCGTCCGTGTTTGTGTTGTGCGTGTGCCGTGTGTGTGTGTTGTGCGTGAGTCATGTTCTTGTGTGTGTGTCGTGTGTTTGTATAGTGTGTCGTGCATGAGTGAATAGTGTGTCGTGCATGAGTGTATAGTGTGTCGTGCATGAGTGTATAGTGTGTCGTGCATGAGTGTATAGTGTGTCGTGCATGAGTGTATAGTGTGTCGTGCATGAGTGTATAGTGTGTCGTGCATGAGTGTATAGTGTATCGTGCATGAGTGTATAGTGTGTCGTGCATGAGTGTATAGTGTATCGTACATGAGTGTATAGTGTGTATGTGTGTATAGGTGTGTATGTGTGTGCCTATGTAGTGTGTGTGCATGTGTAGTGTACTCACCTAATTGTACTCACCTAATTGTACTCACCTAATTGTGGTTGCAGGGGTCGAGACTCAGCTCCTGGCCCCGCCTCTTCGCTATCCGCTACTGGGTCTCTGCTCTCCCTGCTCCATGAGCTTTATCATACCTTGTCTTAAAACTATGTATGGTTCCTGCCTCCACTATATCTTTCTCTAGACTATTCCACTTCCTGACAACTCTGTGGCTGAAGAAATGCTTCCTAACATCCCTTTGACTCATCTGAGTCTTCAGCTTCCAGTTGTGTCCCCTTGTTTCTGTGTTCCCTCTCTGGAACATCCTGTCACTGTCTACCTTGTCGATTCCCCGCAGTATTTTGTATGTCGTTATCATGTCTCCTCTGACCCTTCTTTCCTCCAGTGTTGTTAGTCCTATTTCCCTCAACCTTTCTTCATAGGACAGACCCCTGAGTTGTGGAACTAACCTTGTCGCAAACCTTTGCACTTTCTCTAGTTTCTTTACGTGCTTGACCAGGTGTGGGTTCCAGACTGGTGCTGCATATTCTAGTATGGGCCTGACGTACACGGTGTACAGTGTCTTGAACGATTCCTTGTTAAGGTAACGGAACGCTAATCTTAGGTTTGCCAGTCGCTCATATGCTGCCGCAGTTATCTGGTTGATGTGTGCCTCCGGAGACGTGCTTGGCGTTATACTCACCCCAAGGTCTTTCTCCTTTACCGAGGTTTGTAGCCTTTGTCCGCCTAGCCTGTACTCTGTCAGCGGTCTTCTTTGCCCTTCTCCGATCTTCATGACTTTGCATTTGGTGGGATTGAACTCGAGAAGCCAGTTGCTAGACCAGATGTCAAGCTTGTCCAGGTATGTTTGAAGTCCTTCTTGGTCCTCTTCCGATGTGATTCTCCTCATTAATTTCACATCATCTGCGAACAGAGACACTTCTTAGTCTATCCCATCCGTCATGTCATTTACATATACCAAGAATAACAATGGTCCTAGGACTGACCCCTGCGGTACACTGCTCGTCACAGGCGCCCACTGTGATACCTCATCACGCACCATGACCCGTTGTTGCCTCCCTGTGAGGTATTCCCTGATCCATTCCAGTGGCCTTCCTGTTATACATGCTTGTTCTTCCAACTTCTTTACTAATCTCATGTGAGGAACTGTGTCGAAGGCCTTCCTGCAGTCCAGGAAAATGCAATCAACCCACCCTTCTCTCTTTTGCCTTACCTCTGTTACTTTATCATAGAACTCTAGGAGGTTTGTTACACAGGATTTGCCTTCCCGGAATCCATGCTGTCTGGTGTTTATTATCCTGTTCAACTCGAGGTGCTCCAGCATTCTTTTCCTGATGATTTTCTCCAGAACTTTGCACACTATACATGTAACTGACACCGGTCTATAGTTTAGTGCCTCTTTTCTGTCTCCTTTTTTAAAGATGGGGACTACGTTGGCCTTCTTCCATACCTCAGGTAGCTGCCCAGTTTCAAGGGATGTGTTGAATATTATGGTAAGTGGCACACTCAGTACCTCAGCTCCTTCCCGAAGAACCCACGGGGAGATATTGTCTGGACCCATCGCCTTTGAGGTATCAAGGTCACTGAGTAACTGCTTCACCTCCTCCTAAGTTGTGTGTATGCCCTCTAGCACTTGATACATCCCTTGTTGGTGACGCACCCCGTCCTGTCTACCCAGCTGCCTTCCTTCCTCCACTGTGAATACTTCCTTAAACCTCAAGTTGAGCTCCTCACATACCTCTTGATCGTTACTTGTGAGTTCCCCATCTTCTCTCCTCAGCCTTATCACCTGGTCTTTGACTGTTGTCTTCCTTCTGATGTGACTGTACATTAGTTTCGGGTCGGACTTAACTTTCGATGCTATGTCGTTTTCGTACTGTTTCTGGGCCTCCCTCCGTACCTGTGCATACTCGTTTCTAGCTCTTCTACTAATCTCTTTGTTTACTTGGGTTCTTTGCCTTCTGTACCTTTTCAATTCTCTGACACTCTGAGTCTTTGCCTCCCTGCACCTTTGGGTAAACCAGGGGCTCTTTCTGGCCTTCCCGTTTAATCTTTTTCCTCTGGGTATAAACTGTTCCTTTGCCTCCTTGCACCTTGCCCCTACGTATTCCATCATTTCATTTATTGTGTGTCCGTCCATTTCCCTTTCCCACTGAACCTCCTGCAGAAAATTCCTCATGCCTGTGTAGTTTCCTCTTTTAAAGTCTGGTTTGTCTCTTTCGGTACCGTTTTCCCTCTCCACCTGTAGCTCTACAATGTACTCAAAGCTCAGCACCATATGGTCACTTGCTCCTAGGGGGCTCTCATGCGTTATGTCTTCAATATCTGAGCTGTTCATGGTGAATACAAGGTCCAGTCTTGCTGGTTCATCTTCTCCTCTCACTCTGGTCGTGTCCCTGACATGTTGGTGCAACAGGTTTTCCAGTACCACGTCCATCATCTTGGCTCTCCAAGTTTCTGGACCTCCACGTGGTTCTTGGTTCTCCCAGTCGATCTCCCTGTGGTTGAAATCGCCCATGACCAGTAGCTTCGCTCTGCTCATGTGCGCTTTTCTTGCCACCTCCGCCAGAGTGTCCACCATCGCTCTGTTGTTCTCATCATATTCCTCACCTGGCCTCCTGCAGTTCTGTGGTGGGTTATACATCACTGCAATGATTATCTTGTGTTCCCCAGACTGGATGGTACCTACTATGAAGTCCCTTTCTCTACACACCTCCATTCCTTCCATTTCCTCGAATCTCCAATGGTTCCTTACAAGCAGTGCGACCCCTCCTCCCCCCCTGCTCCTTCTATCTTTCCTCGGGATCTGATATCCCTGTGGGAAGATTGCATCTGTTACTGTCTCATTTAGTTTAGTTTCTGTGACAGCTATGATGTCTGGGGACACCTCACCTATTCTTTCATTCCACTCTTCATACTTATTCGTAATTCCATCCACGTTTGTGTACCAAACCTTCAACCTTGTTTCCAATACTGTGTCCCTGGGGAGATCTTGGTGGGTTGGGGGTGTGGGCAGGGTGCCCATAGGGGGTTGCAGCATGGGTGGGGGATTGTATGGTTGGGGTATGGGTTGGTGGGGTGGAGTTTGTGGTGGGGGTGGGGGGTAGCTGTGATAGTGGGTTTTGGGTTGCTGGGGTGGGGACAGGGGGACTGATGAGTGTGTGTGGTGTTAAAGTGTATGGTTGTCGTGGGGTTTTTGTGATTTGAGGCCTACCGTGGGTACTTCCAGTGTGTGTGTTTGTCCTGCTTGGGCTTGGTGTCCTCCGTATCTCGCTGTCTCCTCTCTCTCCTCTCTTCTCCTTCTTATCTGCTCCTTCCAGGCCTTCCTTTCTTCCTGCGTTCTGTCCCGATCTAGGTATACATTCCAGTATCCCTGTTTCATCCTCAGCCGTGCTTTCTCTTGCAGGATCGTGGTGCGGGCTGATTCTGCTTTGAAGATTACCTTGAGAGGTCGATTTCTTCCCCTTGTGTACCACCCGATTCTCCGAAAATTTGTCACTTGGGACGTGTCTCCCCCTATTGCTAGCATGATACCTTTGATCCTTCTTTTCTCCTCCTGTTTTCTTCTGTCGTGGGTGTCCTCTTCGACTTCCTTCAGGCCATAGATAAAGATCGACTTCTCCCTTTCCTCCTCCCACTGTGTCTCCCATTGCCTCATCAGAGATGCATTAGCCTCTCCCGGTTCTGTCATGGTTGTATCCCCAGTGTTCCTTTGTGTGTCCAGCCTGCTCATACGTCCCTGTCCACTGCAGTGTGTTGTTGGGGTCTCCACGTTTAGTGTGTCTGCTGCTTTGTCTACCCTCTCATGTGTTGTTACTGTGCTCTCTTTCGTTGTTACTGTGGTGCTTTTCTTGTCCCTGACTGCTCCTTCTATGTCCCTCTCGTGTGTTGTTAGTATCCTGCTCGTCTTGCTTCGGGCCCCACTTGTGTCTGCCAGTGCCTGTGCATACAAGAGTTCTCCTTTTTTCTCCTCATTCCCTTTGGCTGTGTCTGGTCCACAAGCTCCGAGCGCCGTTTCTGGCCAGGTACTTTTGTCTCTATTCTGTGTCATTCCCTGCAGCTTCACTTCCATTCCTTTTCCCTTTTAATGAGTTCCTCCTGTGTGATCACCAATATCTTCCTCTCCCATTCCTTTTCCCTTTTGATGATTTCCTCCTCCCACTGTGGCCTTCCCGGATCGGCCATCATCCTCCTTGTTGACACCCCTCTCCCTGAGCCGCCCATATTCCCATGGTGTGCCCTTGTGGATGTATTGAGAGTATCAGAAGAAGGGAGAAAGAAGAGGGATAGGGAAGGGGGTGAGGGAGAAAGGAGAAAGGATAGGGAAGGGGTGAGGGGGAGAGAGATAGCTTAGAGGTAGTGTGGAAGAGGGTGGATAGAGAGATAGAGAGAGAGGGAGAGGGAGGTAGAGAGATAGAGAGAGAGAGATAGGTAGAGGGAGAGAGAGGGAGGTAGAGGGAGGGAGAGATATGGAGGGAGATAGCTTAGAGGTAGTGTGGAAGAGGGTGGATAGAGAGATAGAGAGAGAGGGGAGAGGGAGGTAGAGAGATAGAGAGAGAGATAGGTAGAGGGAGAGAGAGGGAGGGAGAGAGATGGAGGGAGATAGAGAGATAGAGGGAGAGGGAGGGAGAGGGGGAGTGAGAGAGAAAGGTAGGGAGAGGGAGACGAATAGAGAGAGGTAGGGAGAGGGAGCGATAGGGAGGGGAGATAGGGGAGAGGGAGGTATAGAGAGGGGAGATAGAGGGAGAGGAGGTGTAGAGAGGGGGGGAGAGAGAGAGGGTTTGTGTGTGAGGGAGGGAGATAGAGGGGAGATGGAGGTATAGAGAGGGAGAGGGAGGGTGTGCGTGTGAGGGCGAAAGGGAGGGAGAGCGAGAGAGGGAGATATATTTTCAGAAAGTTTGGACTACTCTCCTAATATTATGCTAGAATTTTGCTGGTACTAATTCTATAAACGAATAATGATACTAAGCTAGGCTAAGACAAGCTCAATTGTTGGTTAGCGAGAGGGAGAGGAGAAATAGAGAGAGGGGGAGAAAGAGATAGAGGGGAGAAAGAGATAGAGGGGAGAGTGAGAGAGGGATGGAGGAAGAGGGAGAGAGGGTATAGAGGGAGGGAGGTATAGAGGGAGAGAGGGTATAGGGGAAGAGAGGGTATAGAGGGGGAGAGAGGGGAGAGAGAGATAGAGGGGAGAGAGAGAGTAGAGGAGAGAAAATGGGGAAAGAGAGAGATGGTATAGAAGGAGAGGGAGAGAAATAGAGGAGAGAGAGAGAGAGAGAGAGAGAGAGAGAGAGAGGGTGTGTGTGTGGGGAGAAAGGGAGGGATAGAGGGAGGGAGAGAGGGAGGGAGAGGGTGTGTGTTACTATGGGAGGGGAGAGCGAGAAAAGATGGAGGAAGAGGGAGGGTATAGAGGGAGGGAGGTATAGAGGGTATAGAGGGAGAGAGGGTATAGGGGAGAGAGGGTATAGGGGAGAGAGAGATAGAGGGAGAGAGAGATGGGAGAAGAGAGAGAGATGGTATAGAAGGAGAGGGAGAGAAATAGGGAGAGAGAGAGAGAGAGAGAGAGAGAGGGGGTGTGTGTGTGGGGAGAAAGGGAGGGAGAGAGGGAGGGAGAGGGTGTAGTGTTAGTATGGGAGGGTATGGTTGGGTCGGAGGGTTGGAGGGACCGTCGTGTATGTGTGTATGTGTATGTGTGTTCGAGTGAGTGTGTGATTATGTGTGTTTATTTGTGCAAACGAGGTGTGTGTGTGTGTGTGTGTGTGTGTGTGTGTGTGTGTGTGTGTGTGTGTGTGTGTGTGTGTGTGTGTGGTGTGGTGGTGTGGTGTGGTGTGGTGTGGTGGGGGGGTGGCGTTGGGTGGGGAGGGGGACAAGTGCGTTCCTCCTCACACATTCTACCACTTTCCTCTGATTATATTATCCATTGCCTTACACTGCATGCATATCACTGATACTCATAGCATTATACTGCTTCATGCCTTTCTTCTTACATGTTATTGGGCTCACATTCCCCGACTTCCACATCACTGGCAACTGTCCTGTTACCATTGACTTATTGTAGATTGTAGCTAGTGGTCCAGGCAGTACTTCTCTCTATTCCAGAATTTATGAAGTAACTTTGTCGGGTCCCAACGCGTTTGATGAATCCTGCTGACTCAGTCAGATGTTCCCTTGTATAAATTGTGCTGGCGTCCCTGTCCTCTTTGCCTCCCTGGCGTTCCTCTGTGTCAACTGAGAACTTGTCTGCAACTGGTTTGGTCATCTTCCCGCAAATTTCCTTGCGGTTTTTTGTAAGATCTCCATCTTCCTTATTCAGCCCCGTTATTTGGTCATTCACTGCCGTGTTTCTTCTGGTGTAGCTGTGAAGCAGCTCCAGTTTTGACTTGGCTTTTGCTTCTACGTCATTCACAAATTTATCTCTCAATTTCTCTTCTCATCCTTCAATACTTGTTTCTGGCTCATCTGTTCATTTGTATGTTTTCTTTTGTCATTTGCTTACTGCAGTATTCCCATACTATTGCACTTTAGGTTTTTCATCTCAGCATCTTTGCTTAACCTTCAAAGGGGCTCTCTTTCTTTTCAGTATTTTCACATCTTCTTAAACGTATGATGTTCTACCCTTCTCGCTGGCCGCTACTGGGTTCACGTTCTTCTACTTTCGAGACCTGGATCATTACTCCTCTTAAAGTTATGTATGGATGCTGCCTCTACTACTCCTCTGCCCAGGTCGTTCCACTTCCGCTGTGCCCTCTTGTTCCAGTTTCCCGCCTCTCGAACGATCTGTCCCTGTCCACACTATCAATCCCTCTCAGTATTTTGAACGTTGTTATCATAGTGCCCTGGTGATGGATATGGTGCTTCAACTCCTGTTTATGCGTAAATTGGGTAATCGAAGCTTATTCCTCTGGTAGACTTGAAAACGGGTTGAGAAAATATTTTTGTTAGTGGGTTTGCGTTTGAGAAAGACCTGCCTAGTATGGACCAGGAGACTACTGCCGTGTTCCTTCTTTATGTTCTTATATCGCCTTAGTCCTTTACTCTAATGTCTTACCTCATGACATATATGCACCTTGTGTGTATGTGTGTGTGAAGAGTGTATGTAGAGTGTGTGTGTAATGTGTGCATAGTGTGTGTGCAGTGCGTGAGTAGGGTGTGTGTAGTTCGTGTGTCGTGCGTGTGTCGTGCGTCACAGAGTTAATCCACTTACGGTGTCCAGCACACGAGAGAAACCAATTTGCAGGAGCCTGGAAAAAGGATTTATAGCATTACTCGAATACATATATATATATTTTTTAAAGTCTCTGCTCTTTCTGTTATTGATCTTCCCGTGAAATCATCCAGCTTTAACTCAGCAGCTGCTGAGATTAAGGCTTCCCCCCCCCCGGTAGACAATGTTACTGACCGTGCCTGTGTCACCTTTCAGGAAAGGCTATCTGTTTTTACAGAGTAAATTTTGTTCGTGTATACTGAAGAAACATGGCTTCCCTCCCTCACATTCTTTGGGGGTGTTTAGATTAGATTTTTAGATTTTTACCTCAGAAGCGGCTGGTTTATTGCGCATTTTGTGTAGGGTAGAAGCTGGTTTATTTTACACCAAATATTGATTTTGTAGAGTGCAGAGGCAAGACTGTTGTGTTTCCTATACCTGTCTTAAGGACGGTAGTGACTAGATTAGTGTGAGCACCATAATCATCCTGTGAAGGATACCAACTATTATTTTTATGCACCCCAAATTCACCTTATGAGAGGAAATAGCTAGTTTATTGTGTCCCATATTTTAGACGGCTGTGCTGGAGAATATAAATCACACGTCTCGGAAAAGGCCCAAAATATACTAACATTTATGTATATATTATTTAAAATTCACCACTTTTTTTGTATCTTAATTTTATAGCGTTTTCATTGAATTTCCTCACTTTTGTACCCACAGTTGTACTCCTCCACGAAAGGAAAATATTAGTGCTTTCTTCACGAAAATATTTGTTGAAAAATGTAATAAACATTGTTACAAGAAGGAATCCAGCTTATTAATATAAACTGAAACAATTATATGATCAACATCAACGTTATCGCTCCTTGAGTGAGTAGTGGTCAACATCCTCACTCAAGGAAATGTAATGATTACCCGAGTAGGTGAGAAAGAGGAACTTGAGAGGAGTTCAAGGGTGAGGTTCCTGGTAGTGCCTTTTACAGGCAAAAGCAAGGCGAGAAGAAATGATCCCGTTTACGTTAAAAATGTTCGTTATGTTTGCCTCAAGAGGACGCAACTGCATGTGGAGTTGACTTACTAGTTGCGGTGTGAGGGAGAGTGGTAACAGTTGCAGTGGAGTGTGTTCCAGCACTCACTTCACACAACCTGGAGTGTGAGGGAGATCACGAACAACTGCAAAGTGTGTTGCCACAATCACCTCACACAAGCTGGAGTATATATATATATATATAGGAGAAGAAAATATTCTAACAGCTCCGGGGAGAACCTCGAGTTTTCCCTGAGGTACGTTTATTGTCTTCTCTGAGGATGAGGGTCCCCAGCAAGTTCTAGACGTGGTACCTCCCTCTCTCTCTCTCTCTCTCTCTCTCTATATATATATATATATATATATATATATATATATATATATATATATATATATATATATATATATATATATATATATAAACACTGATCTCTGGCCGAGGAGACTCGCCCTACGAACCTTGTGACAGGAACGCAGTGCTTTACCGACCGTACCACACTGGACCAATACCTGGCATCCAGCTCACGCTAGACGTTGATCCAGGCAGCGCTTTCAGGCAGGTGGTTACAGCTTTCATCTCATCCCCTGCATGCATCGACACAACTAGATGCATGCAGGGGATGAGATGAAAGCTGTAAGCCACCTGCCGAAACTGGCTGCCTGGATCAACGTCTAGCGTGAGCTGGATGCAGGTATTGGTCCAGGTGGTACGGTCGAAATCACTGCGTTCCTGTCTCAAGGTTCGTAGGGTCGAGTCTCGTCGGCCAGAGATCAGTGTTTGTGAATATTTCGCCTGCTCTTGCGAATTCCTAGCATATATATATATATATATATATATATATATATATATATATATATATATATATATATATATATATATATATCTTTAATGGTACCTCAAGCCCGAGGTACCACTAAGGCATGGCGCACCCTGCTCCTGTTTGGCAACGAGTGTCAAGAAGTTCCTGCAAGATTCGGCAAATCGTTCAGCACATCAGTTATCACAGCATCGCATATCTACCCACGAATCGCTGAGGCAGACCCAAGAAAAATTCCATTGAAAGCGAGAATATTTGTGCACAGAGTAGCAAAAAAAAATTAAGGCAACTCAGTGGAGGCAATCAGAATAATCACAAGTGACGACACAATTGCTTCCAGAAATGAGGTCATAGTTCAAGCACTAAATGGCAAGCACCCAACTAGAGAGACCAGTGTCACCAACAACCCTGATGGGGATCACATCGGTGGACCGTTAGTTTTGTCAGAATCAGAAGTTTATGAAGCGACTGTATCATTTCCAGTAGGATCTGCAGGGGGTTACACTGGCACGCGACCACAACACATCAAAGAGATTGTAAATCCAGTGTTTGGCACAGCTGCATCAATTCTCCTTTCAGAGTTAACAACCTTCGTCAACAACTGTCTGGCGGGACAGATTCCTGAAGAAATTTTAACCATTTTTCGAAGCCTCATTATATGCTTTGAAAAAGAAGGATGAGGTAATCAGGCCCACCCCTTTTAGCAACACTCGTCGCAGTTTCGTTGTTGAAGCAGAAGTGAGAAACATTCGTGGAGAAACCGACAGTTTGCTTCATCTAAACCAACTGGGCTTTCGATTCTCTTAAGGCTGTGAAGCAGCAGCTCATGGAGCAAAGGCTTACATCAGGGACTTACCAGAAGACAAGGCCTTAGTGCAGTGGTTCTCAACTCATTTCAGCCCATGGACCACCAACCCAGTTATTATAAAAATATAGTGGACCATTTCATTTTTTGAGTAATGATATATAAAGGCAAAACAAAGACAACAGACAATTTGATTTGGAATATATTTCTTATAAACAGAAATTCGAGAAGTTATTTAAAATAATAGATATCTAACATTTTGGTCTGAAAGGGGGAGGGAGAGAGAGGAGAATGGGGGGGGAGAGAGAGGAGAATGGGGAGGGAGAGGAAGAGAAAAGGGAGAGGGAGAGGTGAGATAGAGGTGAGAGGGGAGAGAGAGAGGAGAGAGAGTGTAGGGAGGATGTTAGAGTGGAAAGGCCAGGGAGGGGAGAATGGGGGAGTGGAGGAGGGGAAGAGGGAGAGGGGGATGAGTGAGGGGAGGAGATAGAGGAAGAGGTATGGGGGTGGCGGAGACCCTAACGGTCAAGGGCTGTGTGAATTATCGCCCTTGTGCTATGTACCCACGTGAGTCCTTATGTATCCTTATGTCCTTATGTACCCATGTATGTACTACCTATGTACTGCATATGAACCCAATCCCTTGGTTTCCCTGTCACTGTCTTTGTGTGCTTAAAATTACT
The DNA here is from genome assembly GCA_009830355.1 of Cherax destructor. Classification (NCBI taxonomy): domain Eukaryota; kingdom Metazoa; phylum Arthropoda; class Malacostraca; order Decapoda; family Parastacidae; genus Cherax; species Cherax destructor. Next base: position 17,238 of record WNWK01005833.1, read on the forward strand.
ATCAGTTGAATAGTCCTACTGGGCCTCACCTACTGCGTGCCACACACCCTACCAAGGTTATCTATCTTCACCCACCAAGATTGCTTTCCTTCTAAATGCTAAGAGCTGTATGTATGATAATCACTCCGGAGCAGGGTTTGTGACCCCCAGCTTCCAGTGATTTAGGGCCGAAACTGATCACTCAACATGCACCTCACCTCTCACCAGAAATTAGGTATAGTACGTCACGTTACGCTGGCAGCGGTGAGGTGTCCATCCCGACTGGCAGATGTACGATGACTCTCCTTCTCCTCCCTGGTTCCACTTCTGTTCTTCTCTTCAGTTATCTCTTCTCATTACCCATTTTAGGCCTTATTCACCACACTTGTCACTTGTTTCTGATAATATTACAAAGTGATGTTTACATATTATGTTATTAATACATTTTGTGAATTATTTATTACAAGAAGGCCAATAATATGCCTAGGTATGCCTAGGCATTTCAGGCAGTCTTATACTAGATCTTACTCTATAGTGACACAATGATTATACTGGTATTAAGGTTAGGTAATTGTAGTGATTAACTAGGTTTACAAAATTGAGGTAGTACAAAAATTTAAGAATTTAACAATTAGTTTATATATTAATGGAAATGGTGACGTGTTGGCATGATACAGTTTCTATATTGGAGTGTCTTAGGCAAACTTATGACTAGCTTAAGAATTATGAAGCAATAGTTGTATGACTAGCTTTAGAATTCATCAGTGAGAACTGATGAATAGTGTTTAATAAAATCTTTATGTATGAAGCCCCATCTATATTGCTTTTCATATTGATGTTTCTTGTTAACGAATTTTAGTAAGCTGTTAGTTAGCCATGGGCAACCTAGCCGTTTATTCATAATCTGTTTAATTTTTATAGGACAATGTTGTATAGTCTAAGCAATTTGTTAAGAAAATTGTCTGTCCAATCATCGATACCCATGGCGTTAGAGAATTCTATAGCCCAGTCAACCGTCTCTAGCTCTGCTGTGAAGTTATTTATTGAGGCCTCGTCATGGAGTCTAAATGAAACTTTGGTGTATTCTAGAGGTGGTTTACTAATGTTTGTTAAGAGGAAGGTGGGGTAGTGTTCTGTAGTGCTGTCTGCTATTATCCCTGATTTAAGGGGGGCTAGGATATTGGTCCATATATGGTCGATTATGGTTGCACTTGTCTCAGTAAGCCTGGTTGGTTTTGTTATTGTTGGTATGAGAAGTGTGTTGTTCATATTGTTGATGAAATCAGTTACTGGCTGGTCATCTGGTAGGCCAAGGTTGATGTTGAAGTCTCCAGCTAAGATAAGGTGGTGCTTGTTCATTTGGTTGTTTACTATTAGCGTTTTTAGTTTATCGCTAAAATTTGGGATGTTTGTATGAGGCATCCGGTAAATGGCCCCGATTGTTATTGTTATTGTTATTGTTTTGTGCAGTAAAATTAGCAAAAATATATTCTCCATATTCATCACTATAGAAAGTTGTTACAACAGGATATTTCATTAGAGTAATAGATTGCAATACCACCCCCAACTTGGTGTGGTTTGCAGTTGTGTATTGCTGTGTATCCTGGTAGTGAGTAGATATCTATTGTATCCTGCTTAAGCCAGGTTTCAGTAAGAACAATACATGTGAAGGTTGTCTTTAGGGAATCAAGGAGTGCAAGGTCATCATAGTGTTTGCTTAAGGATCGGATGTTGTAGTTAAGAACTGTTATACTTTTAGCAGTATTTAGGACAGTGTTGGCTTGCGATGCTGTGTAATAGAGGCAGTTACTTTCCAATAAATTTTGATTGGGTGTTAGATTATGTAGGTTTAGATCAGGGTTGACGTGATCATTCATCATTTAGGTTAAATAGTAATTTTATTATATCATGTATAGTGTGGTGAATTCTAGTACTGATTTCTGTAGTAAGGGAATGTTTGGACAAGTATATAGCTAATGCACATTGGTCAAATAGAGTATAGTAACGAATAAACATTAAATTACAAAATAAAGTAGCACCAATGAGTTTGGTATTGGTATTGGTAAAGTAAAACTAGATATTAACTAAGATACAATTATAAAATGAAGTAGCACCAGACTGTCACTTGTAATTGCACTAAGGAATAGTTGCAAACTTGTATATATAAAGGTATAACACAGGTTTATACAAAAGTATAATAAAAAAAAATAAAAGAAAGGCAATGATTTGGGTGTAAGTGATTTGATAGTAAGATGGTATACAATAGATATTAAAAAAAAAGTAAAATGGAATATTTGCCACAGGTTATTAAAAACTATTGTTGATTAAGATAGGGCAATGATGTGGTAAATTACAAATATATAATAAAGTATTTGAAATAATTAAGAGAGATTTCTTGATATAAAAAAATTTAGACTATGAGGTAGAGTTGTAGCTGAATATGAAAGCTTAGATATTTGGCAATAGTAGGCTAATAAAAATAAAAGTATAAAATAAGATTGGGCAATGAAGTATAAAATAAAATATAGGGCAATAATAATAATTTTAAAATAAAATTGGGCAATAAAGCTTGAATATTTGGCAATAGTAGGTATAGAAATTTGTCTTGACTGCCTCCTTGTAACCTGCCCCTGGCAAGCACTGTTGACACCGACACTCTGAGACGCTCCTCTCAGACTTACAAGTGGTTTATGGGACAGAATTTCTAACTGACTGCAGCTGAAAGAATTACCCCACCTACATGCACGACTAAAAGAGGGTTTAACTTACTTGATGGAGTAGAAATTTCTCCTAGTCTTCCAATCTCCCTAAGCTATAACTCCCTCCAAACACCATGTGTAGGGAAGGACTTTAATCTGCAAGAATTCAAGTGGTATTAGTGTCTTGCCCTAAACTCAGAAATCCCAAACTCAAAGGGGGTTATCCTCTAAGCAATATCTAAGCAGTATGGGACCCCCAATGAAAATAAGTCACTCTGTCTGACTTTTTTGGGTTATCCTAGGTTCTTTACACATATGCTTCTATGTATGATAATGTATGTAAATGTATTTGTGTATACCTGAATAAACTTACTTACTTACTTACTTACACTAGCTTCCAGACTTGAACTTAAGAGATGACGCTGGTACATACCAATATAATAGTGTCCGTCTGCTTGAGACCCACAGATAAACTCACTAACGTTTCCCCCAGAAAACTGGCCAGATACTGAGAGAAAGGAAGTTATAGTCTTACTGTAATGGGTCTGGATGGAGAAAGATATCCACAGTACTTCGGGATGTCTCCTCCGAGTCCCCAGGACAGATGTTGGGAGTCACATGGGGAATGCTGCCCTGGTCGCAGCACTTGTTCACTCATTGAAGTCTGGTCTGAGAAGGACCCAGATCACGCGTCGTGAGTCCCACACTGCTTGACCTCAGCATGGGATTGCCATTTCTCTTTGGCCTATATAACCCAATGTTCGTCTATTGGGCCCTAAAACTACCTATGGTAAGGTGCTAGAGCTACATTATTAATATCTAAAGTTGCCTCAATAATCCTAATATTAGTTACTAACTGTACAAACTTACCTAGACCTTTCTACCTCCGCCAACTACTGTGTTTGTTTGGGTGGGTGTGTGGGTTCATAAACTCAGAGGACCTATCCGTGGTATGTTTAAGGCTCCATACAGCTCACTTACCCTGTGGAACTTGAGTGACTCAAAAAAGTTTCCACAGTAGGTTAATAAAAATAAAAGTATAAGATAAGGTTGGGCAATAAAGTATAAAATAAGGTAAGGCAATAAAAGGTTAAGATAGAATTGGGGGGCAATGATGTGGTAAGTTGTAAATATATGGTAAAGTAGAAGTAATAATAATAATAAAGAGAATTTGTAGTTATTAAATACAAATTAAGACTATGAGGTAGAATGAATATAAAGTGAAATTTAAAATTAAGACTATGAGGTAGAATGGTAATTGAATACAAAAGTGAAAATTCAAAAGTAGTAAGGGGGTATTAGAATTTTTGGGGAACAAAATTTATGGTAGTATATAAATGTTACAGGATGATTCATAACACTATTCGTGGACGGTGGGTATAAACTGCATTTTTGTTAACCCAGCCTCACTCAGGAATGTTTTTAGTTCATATTCTGTAGAGATGAAGTACCTCTTCCCAGTGGGCTGTTTCCTAACTGCGATTTTACCATCCCTCACAAAGCAATGATGGATTTTTTGGGCATTGCGTAATTTTCTTAGTCGATAAAGGAGGTTTTGTCTTGTTTTGGTAAGGCATTCATTGACATATACATCTGATTTCATAGCTATGGATGTTTTTAGTAGGTTATTTCTTTGCAAGCTGGTATTGAATTTTAATAGAACTTTTTTTTTCCCTGCTTGGTAGCCCATCAGTTTGCAATCTTTTAGTTCATCACTGTGAGGGAAAAGTAGTTGTAAATAAGGTAACGGTTGTTCAGTCAGCCGGGAGCATTATTAACGAGTTACAGCCAGCAATTCCATCTAGCGGGCTGGAGCTAAACTCTTGTTCCCGGTTGTCTGAGGGTTTTTACTTTCTACTCCTGGTAGTATGACTCTTACCTGGTGTCGGTTGGGGAGTGGAAAGTCACTTCACCTTCACTCTTCTCCGAATCAGGTAAGGCGCTCTACCAGGAGTATTTCTTTTGTTTGATTATTATGTTTTCTTTGGTTACCAGTAGTGACTTGGTCATCTTGAAACACCTTTTTCTATCTTAAATGTTTTAAGACTTATGGTAACCAGAATATTTTCTTTATAATCAGCTCTGCCACTGGACTGGTTCTCCAGGACAGACGCATGACTTACGAGCAAGATTTTCCCTGGACTTAACGGGAATTCCACAACAACTCCTCTCTAGTTTCTAACTTGTGTGCGTTAGAGGGTGTTGCAGAAGATCTCATCTACCTTTGGATACCTACAGTGTGGTATTTCAACCTCGTGGTCCCAGGAGATTCACCATCTACTCCGGAGACATACCACCTACAGAGAGACAACCATCATCTATTCTCCCCCTCTCCGGTTATTACCTCCTGTCTCACCAACAGACCTGAACCACAACGGATATATTTCTTTTTTATTTCTATTTAATTTTATATTAAAATCCAGAAAAAAACATCTTATTATAAATATCCTTCGGTTTACTATTATTTATTAATTTTTCCATCAATATTTTGTTCAGGGGAAGGAGTTTCCCTGACAATCACTATGTATGTTTAGGCTAAGGTGGTCCTTGAAAAGTTGTAGGGTGGCCTCCATGCATGTCTCTTGTGTGACTGTAGGTGGGAGATGTTTGCTATTAACTACAACAGCGTCACATAGCTGTTGGTCATTATGGTCTTGGAAGTTGTTGATGACATCGGTAAGTTGTAGATCAATCTTTCTTCTATGATGTTCTTGTTCAGTTGAGTGACTTGGTCTTTTAGAGTGTTGATGGTGTCCACGGACTGGGTGTGGGTGTTGCTTAGTTGTTCTAGAGTGCTTAGTTTGTCTTCCAAAGTTGTGATTCTTCCTGAGGTACTGTGTGTTGGAGGTTTTAAGCTCCTGCATTTCCTGGGTGAGCTTGGTGATTTTTGGTTCTGGATCATAAGGAGTTTAGCTATTTCTGGGTCAGTAATCTTCTTAACATCAAATCCATGGAAGGAGTTATCTTGGACTGTGGCGGCGGCCATATTTGTTTTTGTCTGTCGAGTGTTGTGATGATGCAGGTGATTGATGAGGGTTGTGTCCTGACTGGCAGTACGAGAAGTTTTCCTTGTATTGCTGGTCTCACCTGTGATGTTAGGAGTCCTTGGCTGGTTACTGGATCTTCTGTTGTTGCCCTGACCCTTGGCCATTGACAGTGGCTTCAGATGAAGTGTAGGCGATGGGTAATGGGTGAATGTTGTGGAGTATCACTTCAGTGGCAGCGGGGCAGGTAACACGAATCCTATTAGTTGGTGATTTGCGTATTTTTGGGTGATTTCTGCAGTTGAATTATATCATTCTGGGTATCCACATATGTTAGTGTTATGTGGGTCTTGATTAGGCCATCACAGGGCTGCTGGGAACCTCAGGTTGAAGTAAAATTAAAGGACAAGGTTCTTACTGCTTGCTGCCGCTGCCGCTGTTATATGCTATATTGCGTATAACTATGAGTAATAATCCTTCAGTATACAAGATGTACAATTGGACACTTTAGGCCTTTATTATGAACACACTTGTTTCGAGAAAACCTCAGACACCCCAAGACTAACTGCTGGTTAATTATCCTTTTCTTCCCCTCACTTTATGGCTTTCTATTATGCACTAACTCATCTAACTTTGACTTGCACTTAACTCTCTGACTTTAGTCACACTTTTATTTTTAATTAGCAGGAATGCTGGCTTGTGGCAACCCGCCCGGCTCTAGGCCTCCAACTTCTGGCACTGATTTCACATTCAAAATGTTTTTTGTAAATTGTAGCCCTCGCCTCCCTTTTCTGATTTAGTCAGCTTGTTTCACTTCTCGACTTGTTCACTGACCACTAACACTTTCAAAGATCCCTTCAATATCCTTGGATAGGCCAGAAAGACTCTGAAACCCGTGAGTACTGAGTGACGCTGTTACTCCCGCCGACGGTGTGTTAGTTATGTGTTGTACTCACCTATTGTGGTTGAAGGGTGATCATAGCTCCTGGCCCCGCCTCTTCACTGGCCGCTACTGGGTCACGCTCCCTGCTCCATGAGCTTTATCATACCTCTCCTTAAAGCTATGTATGGAACCTGCCTCCACTACATCGCTTCCCAAGCTATTCCACTTCCTGACCACTCTATGACTGAAGAAATACTTCCTAACATCCCTGTGATTCATCTGAGTCTTCAACTTCCAACTATGTCCCCTTGTTTCTGTGTTCCCTCTCTGGAACATCCTGTCACTGTCTATTGTCACTATTCCTCAGCTATTTTGTATGTCGTTAGTCTCCTGACCCTTCTCTTCCTCCAGTGCTGCTTAGTTCATTTCCCTCAACTTTTCTTCGTCTTAGGACTAGACTGGTTCTGGACCACTAACTTGTCGCAAACCTTTGCACTTTCTCTAGTTTCTTTACGTGCTTGACCAGGTGTGGGTTCCAGACGAACGCTAATCTTAGGTTTGCCAGTCGCCCATATGCCGCCGCAGTTATCTGGTTGATGTGTGCCTCCGGAGACGTGCTTGGCGTTATACTCACCCCAAGGTCTTTCTCCTTTGCCGAGGTTTGTAGCCTTTGTCCGCCTAGCCTGTACTCTGTCAGCGGTCTTCTTTGCCCTTCTCCGATCTTCATGACTTTGCATTTGGTGGGATTGAATTCGAGAAGCCAGTTGGTAGACCAGATGTCAAGCTTGTCCAGGTCTGTTTGAAGTCCTGCTGTCCTCTTCCGATGTATTCTCATAATTCAAATCATCTGCGAACAGAGATACTTCTGAGTCTATCCCGTCCGTCATGTCATTTACATATACCAAGAAAAACACTGGTCCTAGGACTGACACCTGCGGTACACCGCTCGTCACAGGCGCCCACTGTGATACCTCATCACGCACCATGACCCGTTGTTGCCTCCCTGTGAGGTATTCCCTGATCCATTCCAGTGCCCTTCCTGTTATACATGCTTGTTCTTCCAACTTCTTTACTAATCTCATGTGAGGAACTGTGTCGAAGGCCTTCCTGCAGTCCAGGAAAATGCAATCAACCCACCCTTCTCTCTCTTGCCTTACCTCTGTTACTTTATCTATCTAGGAGGTTTGTTACACAGGATTTGCCTTCCCGGAATCCGTGCTGTCTGGTGTTTATTATCCTGTTCAGCTCTAGGTGCTCCACCATTCTTTTCCTGATGATTTTCTCCAGGACTTTGCACACTATACACGTAAGTGACACTGGTCTATAGTTTAGTTCCTCTTTTCTGTCTTTTTTTTAAAGATGGGGACTATGTTGGCCTCCTTCCATACCTCAGGTAGCTGCCCAGTTTCAAGGAATGTGTTGAATATTATGGTAAGTGGCACACTCAGTACCTCAGCTCCTTCCCGAAGAACCCACGGGAAGATATTGTCCGGACCCATCGCCTTTGAGGTATCGAGGTCACTGAGTAACTGCTTCACCTCCTCCTCAGTTGTGTGTATGCCCTCTAGCACTTGATACATCCCTTGTTGGTGATGCACCCCATCCTGTCTACCCAGCTGCCTTCCTTCCTCCACTGTGAATACTTCCTTAAACCTCAAGTTGAGCTCCTCGCATACCTCTTGATCGTTACTTGTGAGTTCCCCATCTTCTCTCCTCAGCCTTATCACCTGGTCCTTGGCTGTTGTCTTCCTTCTGATGTGACTGTACATCAGTTTCGGGCCGGACTTAACTTTCGATGCTATGTCGTTTTCGTACTGTTTCTGGGCCTCCCTCCATACTTGTGCATACTCGTTTCTAGCTCTTCTACTAATCAATTTGTTTACTTGGGTTCTTTGCCTTCTGTACCTTTTCCATATTCTGACACTCTGAGTCTTTGCCTCCCTGCACGCTTAATCTTTTTCCTCTGGGTATAAACCGTTCCTCTGCCTCCTTGCACTTTGCCCTTACGTATTCCATCATTTCATTTATTGTCTGTCCTTCCATTTCCCTTTCCCACTGAACCTCCTGCAGGAAATTCCTCATGCCCATGTAGTTTCCTCTTTTAAAGTCTGGTTTGTCTCTTTCGGTACCGTTTTCCCTCTCCACCTGTAGCTCTACAATGTACTCAAAGCTCAGCACCATATGGTCACTGGCTCCCAGGGGGCTCTCGTGTGTTATGTCTTCAATATCTGAGCTGTTCAGGGTGAATACAAGATCCAGTCTTGCTGGTTCATCTTCTCCTCTCACACTGGTCGTGTCCCTGACATGTTTGTGCATCAGGTTTTCTAGTACCACGTCCATCATCTTGGCTCTCCAAGTTTCTGGACCCCCACGTGGTTCTTGGTTCTCCCAGTCGATCTCCCTGTGATTGAAATCGCCCATGACCAGTAGCTTCGCTCTGCTCATGTGCGCTTTTCTTGCCACCTCCACCAGAGTGTCCACCATCGCTCTGTTGTTCTCATCATATTCCTCACCTGGCCTCCTGCAGTTCTGTGGTGGGTTATACATCACTGCAATGACTATCTTGTGCTCCCCAGACTGGATGGTACCTACTATGAAGTCCCTTTCTTTACACACCTCTATTCCTTCCATTTCCTCGAATCTCCAACGGTTCCTTACAAGAGTGCGACCCTCCTTCCCCCTGCTCCTTCTATCTTTCCTCAGGATCTGATATCCCTGTGGGAAGATTGCATCTGTTACTGTCTCATTTAGTTTAGTTTCTGTGACAGCTATGATGTCTGGGGACACCTCACCTATTCTTTCATTCCACTCTTCATACTTATTCGTAATTCCATCCGCGTTTGTGTACCTTACATTCAACCTTGTTTCCAATACTGTGGCCCTGGGGAGATCTTTGTGGGTTGGGGGGGTGTGGGCAATGTGCCCATAGGGGTTGCAGTATGGGTGGGGGGATTGTATGGTAGGGGTATGGGTTGGTGGGGTGGAGTTTGTGGTGGGGGTGGGGGGGTAGCTGTGATGGTGGGTTTTGGGTTGCTGGGGTGGGGGCAGGGGGACTGATGAGTGTGTGTGGTGTTAAAGTGTATGGTTGTCGGGGGTTTTTGTGATTTGAGGCCCGTCTTGGGTACTTCCAGTGTGTGTGTGTGTGTGTGTGTACTCACCTATTTGTGGTTGCAGGGGTCGAGTCATAGCTCCTGGCCCTGCCTCTTCACTGATTGCTACTAGGTCCTCTCTCTCCCTGCTCCATGAGCTTTATCAAACCTCGTCTTAAAGCTATCACTTGCTAGACTATTCCACTTCCTGACTACTTTATGGCTGAAGAAATACTTCCTAACATCCCTTTGACTCATCTGAGTCTTCAACTTCCAATTGTGACCCCTTGTTTCTGTGTCCCCTCTCTGGAACATCCTGTCTCTATCCACCTTGTCTATTCCACGCAGTATTTTGTATGTCGTTATCATGTCTCCCCTAACCCTCCTGTCCTCCAGTGTTGTCAGGCCGATTTCCTTAACCTTTCTTCGTAGGACATTCCCCTTAGCTCTGGAACTAGCCTTGTCGCAAACCTTTGCACTTTCTCTAATTTCTTGACGTGCTTGATCAGGTACGGGTTCCAAACTGGCGCTGCATACTCTACTATGGGCCTGACGTATATGGTGTACAGTGTCTTAAACGATTCCTTACTAAGGTATCGGAACGTTATTCTCAGGTTTGTGTGTACTCACCTAGTTGTGGTTGCAGGAGTCGAGTAATAGCTAGTGGCCCCGCCTCTTCACTGGCCGCTACTGGGTCTCTCTCCCTTCGCCATGAGCCTTATCATACCTCTTCTTAAAGCTATGAATGGATCCTGCCTCCACTACATCGCTTCCCAAGCTATTCCACTTCCCGACCACTCTGTGACTGAAGAAATACTTCCTAACATCACTGTGATTCATCTGAGTCTTTAACTTCAAGCTGTGCCCCCTTGTTCCTGTGTCCCATCTCTGGAACATTCTGTCTCTGTCCACCTTGTCAATTCCTCTCAGTATTTTATATGTCGTTATCATGTCCCCCCTTTCTCTCCTGTCCTCATGTGTCGTCAGGTCGATTTCCCTTAACCTATCCTTGTAGGACATACCCCTTAGCTCAGGGACTAGTCGTGTTGCAAACCTTTGCACTTTCTCTATTTTCTTTATGTGCTTGGCTAGGTGTGGGTTCCAAACTGGTGCTGCATACTCCAGTATGGGCCCAACGTACACAGTGTACAGGGTTCTAAACGATTCCTTATTAAGATGTCGAAATGCTGTTCTTAGGTTTGCTAGGCGCCTGTATGCTGCAACAGTTATTTGGTTGATGTGCGCCTCAGGAGATGTGCCTGGTGTTATGCTCACCCCAAGATCTTTTTCCTTGGGTGAGGTTTGTAGTCTCTGGCCACCTAGACTGTACTCCGTCTGCGGTCTTCTTTGCCCTTCCCCAATCTTCATGACTTTGCACTTGGTGGGGTTGAACTCCAGGAGCCAATTCCTGGACCAGACCCGCAGCCTCTCCAGATCCCTTTGTAGTTCTGCCTGGTCCTCGTCCGATTGAATCCTTCTCATCAACTTCACATCATCTGCAAACAGAGGCACTTCGGAGGTTATTCCTTCTGTCATGTCATTCACAAATACCAGAAACAGCACCGGTCCTAGGACTGACCCCTGTGGAACAACACTCATCACAGACGCCCACTCTGACACCTCGCCACGGACCATGACTCGCTGCTATCTTCCTGACAATTATTCCCTGATGCATTGGAGTGCCTTCCCTGTTATCTCTGCCTGGTCCTCCAGCTTTTGCACTAATCTCTGGTGTGGAACCATGTCAAACGCCTTCTTACAGTACAAGAAAATGCAATCTACCCACCCCTCTCTCTTTTGTCTTACTGCTGTCACCCTGTCATAGAACTCCAGTAGGTTTGTGACACAGGATTTCCCGTCCCTGAAACCGTGTTGACTGCCGTTGATAAGCTCATTCCTTTCTAGGTGTTCCACCACTCTTCTCCTGATAATCTTCTCCATGACTTTGCATACTATACATCCAGTGACACTGGTCTGTAGTTAAGTGCTTCATGTCTGTCTCCTTTTTTAAAGATTGGGACTACATTTGCTGCCTTCCATACCTCAGGTAGTCTCCCTGTTTCGATAGATGTGTTTAATATTGTTGTTAGGGGTACACATAGCGCCTCAGCTCCCTCTCTCAGGACCCATGGGGAGATGTGATCCAGCCCCTTCGCCTTTGAGGTATCTAGCTCACTCAGCAGCCTCTTCACTTCTTCCTCGGTTGCACGTATCGTGTCCAGCACTTGGTAGTGTACCCCACCTCTCCGTCTTTCTGGAGTCCCTTCTGTCTCCTCTGTGAACACTTCTTTGAATCTCCTGTTGAGTTCCTCACACACTTAGCGGTCATTTCTTGTGATCTCTCCTCCTTCCTTCCTTAGCCTGATCACCTGGTCCTTGACTGTTGTTCTCCTCCTGATGTGGCTGTACAACAGTTTCTGGTCAGATTTGGCTTTCCCTGCTATGTCATTCTCGTATTGTCGTTGGGCCTCCCTTCTTACCTGTGCATATTCGTTTCTGGCTCTACGACTGCTCACCTTATTTTCCTGGGTCCTTTGCCTTCTATATTTCTTCCATTCCCTGGCACACTTGATTTTGGCCTCCCTACACTTTTGGGTGAACCACGGGCTCATCCTGGTTTTTTCGTTGTTTCTGTTTCCCTTGGGTACAAACCTCTCCTCAGCTTCCTTGCATATTGTTGTCACATATTCCATCATCTCGTTCACTGATTTCCCTTCCAGTTCTCTATTCCACTGAACCACGTTTAGGAAGTTCTTCATGCCCGCGTAGTCCCCTTTCTTGTAGTTTGGTTTCATTCTTCTGGCCCTATCTGCCTCCCCCTCCACTTGTAAATCTACTGTGTAATCAAAGCTTAAAACTATATGATCACTGGCCCCGAGGGTCTTTCATGTGTGATGTCTTCAATATCTGCACTACTCAAGGTGAATACTGTGTGTGTGTGTGTGTGTGTGTGTGTGTGTGTGTGTGTGTGTGGTTGTGGAAGCTTGTGTGTTTTGTGCGTGGTGTGATAGTGATCAGTATAAGAAGGAGGGGGGTGTGAGGTGTCAGTCATTATGGTCAGGGTACAGAAGAGGAGCTCTGTTAGTTAGCTGGGTGTTTCTGCTGCTGTGGAAAAGGTAAGAACAAAGAGTACGGCCAGGTCTGAGTTCAGGTTGCAGGGCAGATGGCTGTCTGTTGTTACTGTGCTGCTGCTGCTGCTCCTCCTCCTCCCAAGTGTACTCGCTGTAGTCTGACTCGTGTGATGCAGATGCTGTTGTTGTTGTTATTTCTGCTGCTGCTCCTCTCCTCCTTGCGCTTGCTCAATGCTGGGTATTTCTACTCTGCTGCTATTGACGTGGTGTGACATTATTTCTGCTGCTGCTATGTTGCTGCAAGGAGGTAGGAGAGACTATGTGTGCTGAGCATAGGCATTGTTGCTGCAGGAGGTAGGAGGACATATGTTGTCTGCAAGGACAGGTAGGAGGACATATGTTGCTGCAAGGAGAGGTAGGAGGACATATGTTGTTGCTGCAAGGACAGGTAGGACATATGTTACTGCAAGGACAGGTAGGAGGACATATGTTGCTGCTGCAAGGACAGGTAGGAGGACATATGTTGCTGCAAGGACAGGTAGGAGGACATATGTTGTTGCTGCAAGGACAGGTAGGAGGACATATGTTGCTGCTGCAAGGACAGGTGAGGACATATGTTGCTGCTGCTGTTGTTGTGGAGGATATTTCTTGCTGAAGGACTTCGGACATTGTGCTTAGACGATTAGAACAGACTGAGACAGTTGCATAAGAGATTGGTAAAAGCTAGAGGGCAGGAGAATAACAGGAAAGGCAATGCAATGGATGATGGTATACCTGACAGGAAGGAAACAACGAGGTATCAAAGTGGGAGTTTGTGACGAGCGGAGTTCTACAAGGGTTAGTTCGAGGTCCGCTCTGTTTCTGGTATATGTAAATGGCATGACGTAAGGAATAGATTCAGAGGTATCCCTGTTTGCAGACGTTGTGAAACTAATGAGGAGAATTTATGTGGCTGAGGATTAGGTGGGACTACAAAGGGATCTGGAAAGACTGCAAGCCTGGTAAACCAACTGGCTCCTAGAGTGTAACCCCACCAAGTGCAGTCTGCAGCCTCGTATGGGTCAGTAGGCCTTCTGCAGTGTTCCTCCATTCTTGTGTTATAAGGATTGAAGAAGGTGAAAGAAGACTGCAGAGTACAGGCTAGGGGGCCAAAGACTGCAGACTGCAAGCCTGGTCCACCAATTGGCTCCTAGAGTGTAACCTCAACAAGTTCAATCTGCAGCCTCGTAAGGGCCAGTAGACCTTCTGCAGTGTTCCTTCATTCTTGTATTATAAGGATTGAAAGAAGAATGCAGAGTACAGGCTAGGGGGCCAAACACTGCAAATGTCACTCAAGAAAAAGGATCTTGTGGTGAGTATAATACCGAGCACATCTGAGGCACACATCAACCAAATAACTGCTGCAGCATATGGGCGCCTGGCAAGCGTAAGTAAGGAATCATTCAAAAACTGTACACCGTGGAGTATGAAGTATGAAGCACCAGTATGGAACCCACACCTGGTCAAGCACGTCAAGAAATAAGAGAAAGTGCTAAGGTTTGCAACAAGACTAGTAAAGAAGCTAAGGGAAATGTCCTACGAGGAGAGGTTAAGGGAAATCAACCTGACGATAATGGAGGACAGGAGAGATAGGGGCGACATGATAACGATATATAAAATACTGAGAGGAATTGACAAGATGGATAGGAACAGGATGTTTCAGAGTTAGGACACAGCAACAAAGGAACACAACGGGAAGTTGAAAAGTCAGATGAGTCACATGAATTGTCAAGAAGTGGAACAATCTGGAGAGTGATGTTGTGGATGCATACATAGCTTTAATAAGATATACGAAAAAGTTCATGGAGCAGGGAGAGAGTGGACCTAGTAGCGACCAGCGAAGAGGCGGGGCCAGGAGCTGTGAATCGACCCTGCAACCATAAATAGGTGAGTACACCCACACACACTTCTGTCACAGGTGACCTTCGTCAAAGTAAAGTCAAGTGCTTCCGTCCACCTGCCGTTCATCTGTTGATGGATTCGAATTCCCTGGATCTTGGTACCTGCGACCCAATGCCAGAAAATACCTTCTGTTGTTGCTGGTACTCGCTTCACGCAGACCAACGTCAGCACCACAGCGCTGCTGATCAGAATGGTTTGGTGTATTGTTGAAGGGAAGGATCGGCAGTTATACGTGAGATAGTCGTATATCAGATTCCCTCTTGAAGAATTATGAGAGGAATTATGAAAGGCTTTGATAGGTTGCTAGCTTTCTGGGTTACTAATCCAAATAAAATCTCTTCGCTTTTGTTTTTATGGGAATCAGGATGAATTTTGCTAAGTCGAGGATTGAGGGCTAACCACAGAGGATTGCCTCGGGAGAGGGCAATCCTTTGTAGTTTTATCCTAGGTAGGATTTAGCAAGCTCTTTAATGCATTGGTTGTGTCAAGACGAATGTTATATGAGAAGGTGAACGCCATCCCTCGTTCTACAATGTGTTGTGATGCGTTGCGAGACAAGGCTGGTGTAGGTGCAGCCTTGTGGCAGGGCTTCATGACTACTGAAGGTGCACTGTGAAGTCTAATAAGAATTACTTTTATGTATAAGAAGTAGGGGACCGTGGATTTATTTTATTTAATATTCTTTCGCTTTCATTTCTGTCATTAAGGGGCACGTAAGTTCCCACGTCTTTTAATATCAAGTTCATTTCTCCACTATAATCTACCTCGTCCATAATTACTATCGCATTTACTTCGTCTGTCTCGTATATTATGTTACTGTTGATTTATTACATTGTATTCATTAATGGCTGGAGGTGATGATGTAGAGATTATCTCAATGTTTTTACCAGAGGAATTGTAAAAACTGCTGGAAAGAAAACCTATAACGTGAAAAGCTTATGCATCTTCGCACTTAGGCACATAAATGATAAATGGCCTCTATAAAAAAAATACCACGGGCGGGGATAGAACCCGCGATCAGAGTTATAAAACTCCAGACCGACGCGCTAGCCACTAGCCATAATTTCCAGGGTTCCAAGCCTTCATCAAGTGAATATAACATAGATCACAGTGTGTCTAGCAGGTGTCATATTCCACAGGTATTAACGCAATAACATTGTCTATATCATCAGGTTTGGCCCAGAACTTCACAGAGTTTGCCCATGACTATGCTCCCTACCTCCGTTTTGACAGCAAGGTGAGTTACTTCTCTCTTGAAATATTTTAATATATTTGGTTACTGACAAGAAAACTACCTCCTTACCACCACACATTAGAGACTCACCATAAAGTTTTGTCATCCTACTACTAATTTGTGTCACTCATCTGGTACACAACATTTAGCGGAAAATTGTGTAAGCACTTTCCTAATACAAGAACTAGGTATATAAAAAAATGACAGATTGTGGAATAAAGATGCGTATGCAACATTTAAGACATTTTATTGGATGTTTTATCGACTAGCAGCAGAATCAGTTCAATACAAAAAAACAAAAATGCAGACTCTGGTGAACGGAAATCAAGTGAATCATGTAGGGTTAAGTGCAGTGAAGTTAAGAGCCAGTGCTTAAGTCATCATGTAGAGGGCAAGGGTCAGTTTAGCAAGGCCGCCTGATAAGCTAAATCTTCAGGACTTCTGGGCCACAGTGTAGGACATGGTGATGAAGGATGCCTCGGTAACTCGATGTTTCTGTAATTTGTTCTCCTTCGCCAACAACCAGGCTTCTTTTCCACTTCATTTCGGGTCTTCGTGAGTATGGGTGAACCACAAACTGTTAGCCAGTATGTTCCTTCAATGGCTGTTCCAAGTTTCTCGATGCTTTGTTCACATACACCTTATCGCACCCACCTCTCACGCTGATTTCAGCTGCCTTGGTAGGCCTCGTTTTAACAAAGTTATTCATAGTGAATGACGAGCTGTAGACCATATTCAATTTGCGATCATCGAGAGTTAGAGCGATGTTACTAGCCACCTCAACCACTGGTAGAATGACATACCTGGCTGGTGAACGTTCTCGTGTAACCGTAGGGATAATTCAATAGGCTCGCATCCTACAGTCACAGATAAACTTTTCAGAAAGCTGGAGGTACAGTGTGTAAATATCTGTAAAATATGGTCACACTTCTCTCGTAGCAACTGTGGGCTGAGAATTCTATGGACTCTGAGGATGAAACCAGTTTAGAGATAGGTAAGGTTCGTCAGGAAACAAGGCAAGTGTTTCCTGACGCGGGCCTTAGTCAGTTGATGACCCACCGTTGGAGCTTTTGGTCATCTGACCGAGGCCTTCCGCTTTAAAAATTATGGTCAGTTATAACCCATTTAGTATATGAAACCAGTGACGATATATCTTAGTGTGAGTGTCATGATTTGAGTTAAAGTGAAGGGAGTGGAGATAATAATAATGATAATAATAATAATCTTTATTTCTACAAGTACATGTACATGGTATACAGGCCTAGCTGACATCAATGACATACTACTATATAGAAAGTCCCTTGTTATACAGAGCATTTCCCGCAAATTGGGTCAATTTTTGTCCCAGGATGCGACTCACACCAGTCGACTAACACCCAGTTACACATTTTACTGATGGGTGAACATGGACAGCAGGTGTCGTATGGAAACACGTCTTAATGTTTTCCAGACGTATCGCAAATACCTGTGTGGTTCCCCACAATTAACTTACCACCTGAGAAAGTGCATTATAGCCAAGTTTCATGTCCTGAGGGAGTATTTGTAACAAAGTGTCCTGAAAGTGAAAATTCATGGAACTTACGTTAAATGTGACAGCAGTGAAGAGCTGAATCTGTGATTTACATATTAAAGTTAACTTGATACCTGAGTAAACAGGCCTACAGAGGGTGAAACAGCCTACCTACCGAGGAAAGGTCAACTACCTGAAGACGTGATTGCAAGACAAATAAGATGCTATGCCTTCAGCTATAACTCACTGACCCTATCAGTAAAATATTGTAAATGAGCAAATGATACAGGGATTTTTGTCCCTATCTCTGTCCTCAGCAAAACCACCTTACTATTTTCACATCCACACCAGCCACTGCAAGACAGTGGAACACTGTAGTAGGCCTATTGGTCCAAACTAGGATAAATCTGCTCACATTCATCCACAACAGCTTACGTGTTCCAATGACACCACACCTTACATCCACGTCAAACCACGCAATCCACTTCAAATTATATACTCAGTCCAACCCACACATACCACTTCAACCCATACGTAGCAACCTGACCCACACAGTCCATTCCAGCACACATATGACACACGAACCACGCATACCACTCCAACCAGTACATACCACTCCAACCTATACATACCACACCAATTCACACACTCCACTCCAACCCCCTCCCCACACACCACTCTAGCCTGTACGTTTAACCTCAATCCACACACTCAATTCGATGCGTATTCCTCCTATCCACACTCCACTCCGACACACATTGACAAATGCAACCACAATACTCCAACCCACGTATACCAGTTTATTCCACAAAAAAAAGAACATCAAACCACACCTAATAGACTTACCTACACATACCATCCCACCTCAACATGGGATCACCTCAAAACAAACAAAAGAATAAGTAACTGGGAAGGAAAGGACCAGTGAAGGGATAGGGAATGACCAACGTTCACTAAAAGCACGTATCATATGGTTAGTGAAATAAACAGGGATATAAACAGGAATAAATTGGACACTTGCCTTTGAGACCTGAACAAAAATGCTACAGGAAGTCAAATCAAAGATTTATTTCCACACAATACAGTGTTTGTAGAGAGATGAGTTATATTTGGTTGTGCATGCAGACAGCTCATGGTTATGCAGAGCATAGTCGTACAGAAAGAAAGATTTGGAAGAAATTCCTCTAGTTTAAGGAAGAGGTAGAGGAAACAGAAAGAAGAAAATTGATGAAAATTAAAGAAAACAGGAAGGACGAAAGGAAGAGAAAGAAGAACATTGAAACTAAAATTAAACTGAAGAGGCAAGAAGGAGAAATATTAAGTTATTCAGCAGCTGGAGAGAAAAAAAGAGAGAGACTGGGAAAGAGGGAGGTAAAGAGAGAATGACTTTGCCAGTGAATTAAGGGAAGTGAGGCAGGAAGTAGAAACGATAAATAATGAAATAGTTGGAGACCTATAAGAGCCTGGAATGGATTGAATCGAGACAGCAAAGGATGTGGACTGTCGAAACATGTTCATGAGGTCAAGAAGGGTAAGAAATTAGGAATGACAAATGAACCCTAGGAAATAAAGGTGGAAAGGGCATTCTTGATGAGACACAAAGAGAGGGATATGAGACACACAGCCCTCATGTTGTTTGAGTTAAATGAAGGAAGAGAAGCTGAGAGGAAAGTACAAAGACAGAAAATGGGAATTATTGAAAATGATAAAAGATAAAGATAAAATTTCTTCGGATTTTTAACCCCGGAGGGTTAGCCACCCAGGATAACCCAAGAAAGTCAGTGCGTCATCAAGGACTGTCTGTCTTATTTCCATTGGGGTCCTCAATCTTGTCCCCCAGGATGCGACCCACACCAGTCGACTGACGATGGATAAGGGTAAAATAAACACATAAGCAGTATAATGTGATCCTTTATTGACAACGTTTCGCCCACGCAGTGGGCGAAACGTAAAGGATCACATTATACTGCTTATGTGTTTATTTTTCCATTGTGTCGGTATTTTATACCATTTATTTCTGACGATGGATAAACTGAAGGCCTGGTCACAGACCGATCACGGGGGCGTTGACCGCTGAAACCCTCTCCAGGTATACGTTACAAGTCCTTAACTCATCACGTACTCACCTGTCTACATGCAATTATGGACTGTTTTCCACACGTATTTACAACACTGGACAGGCACCTAAAGTCAGTACCTGACCAGCCGGGCTGTGGTTCGTACTTCGGGTTGCGTGCGGCAACCTGATCCACCATGAGGCCTGGTCACAGACCGGGCCGCGGGGGCGTTGACCCCCGAAACCCTCTCCAGGTATACTCTAGTGATGTCATTGATGTCCGGTAATACCTCTTTTATTCTTTCGTGCCACTCCTCCCACTTATTCATTATTTCATCAACGTTGGTGTACCATACCTTCAGTTTCCTCTCCAACACTGTGTTCTGGGGGTTTGTGGGGATGGAGGACCTGGCAGTGTGCTGTAAGATTCTACAGCATAGTGTGGGGTGGGGGCTGTAAGTGTGGATTGTGGTTTGTGTTGGGATAGCGTGTTTGGCTGTGGAGTTCCGAGGGTGGTTGTGTGTGTGCTTGCATTTGTTGCTCTACCAGGCTCTGGTTGTCCTCTGCTGACTCTGTTCTCGTCTCTCTTCGCAGCCCCTTTCTTTTCTGTGTCTTCTCCCTCAGCTTCTGTCGTTCTGTTCTTGATCTGTCACGGTCTAGGAACACCCTCTTGTATGTTGATGATTCCTTCCGCTGGGGTTTCTCTTGCAGGATCCTGTTCTGCACTATTTCTGTCTTGAAAATCAGTTTGACAGGCCCATTTCTGCCCTTCAAGTACCCTCCTATTCTCTGAATTCTGTGTGTGTGTGTGTGTGTGTGTGTGTGTGTGTACTCACCTATTTGTGGTTGCAGGGGTCGAGTCATAGCTCCTGGCCCCGCCTCTTCACTGATTGCTACTAGGTCCTCTCTCTCCCTGCTCCATGAGCTTTATCAAACCTAGTCTTAAAACTATGTATGGTTCCTGCCTCCACTATGTCGCTTTCTAAGCTATTCCACTTCCTGACAACTCTATGACTGAAGAAATACTTCCTAACATCCCTTTGACTCATAGGAGTCTTCAACTTCCAATTGTGACCCCTTGTTTCTGTGTCCCCTCTCTGGAACATCTTGTCTCTGTCCACCTTATCTATTCCTCGCAGTATTTTATATGTCGTTATCATGTCTCCCCTAACCCTCCTGTCCTCTAGTGTCGTCAGGCCGATTTCCCTTAACCTTTCTTCGTAGGACAATCCCCTTAGCTCTGGGACTAGTCTTGTTGCAAACCTTTGCACTTTCTCTAATTTCTTGACGTGCTTGACCAGGTGTGGGTTCCAAACTGGTGCTGCATACTCCAGTATGGGCCTGACGTATATGGTGTACAGAGTCTTGAATGATTCCTTAGTGAGGCATTGGAACGCTGTTCTTAGGTGTGTGTGTGTGTGTGTGTGTGTGTGTGTGTGTGTGTGTGTGTGTGTGTGTGCGTGCGTGCGTGTGCCGAGTTAAACATTGCATCAACAAAGTTTTCAAATTCTCCATTATTTATTTTTTATCTATCCATTACAGCATTTCATTATTCAACATACATAAACTAGTTAAAATAACATGACAGATACTGTGTTATGACGTTATTCCAACGTAATAAAAAATTATTGTAAATACATAAAAAAGCTTAACTGGAATGTGAAACACCTGCATCAGAACGAACGTATTTATTTAACGATGTTTCGCTCTCAATACGCTTAATTAAATCAACTAAATTCACACACAGTGGTACCGGCTGATCAGGACTGACTGACTGAAGAGTTGAGAGAGACAAGGAACACTAACTGGCTTACTGGATGAACTCTCTAAACAGTTGTGCAATACGCAAGAGGGTTCACTCTGACTCGCTGAATCGTAATAACACTATTGTAAACAAACCAGGGTAAGGAAGGGTTCTAACCCCACCAGTACCGTGGTAGCTTCACTCTGCTACCTGTGGTTCACGTTCCTAGCATGTCAGTCACTCTCTCAAAAGACTTATACAGTAGCATATGTAATTGGTATAGGCACAATGCTAGATATGAATTACATAGACTAGCACAGTGCTAGAGATGACTGACATAGGCTAGCACAGTGCTAGAGATGATTCACATAGGCTAGTGTAGTCCTACAGATTATTGAAAGAGACTAGCACAGTACTAGAAGTGACTGACACACTAGCACAGAGCTAGAGATGACTGACAGACTAGCACAGTACTATAGATGATTGACAGAGACTAACAGTGCTAGAGATGACTGACAGAGGCTAGCACAGTGCTAGAGCTGACTGACAAAGACTAGCACAGTACTAGAGATGACTGACAGAGACTAGCACAGTGCTAGAGCTGACTGACAAAGACTAGCACAGTACTAGAGATGACTGACAGAGACTAGCACAGTGCTAGAGCTGACTGACAAAGACTAGCACAGTACTAGAGATGATTGACAAGAGACTAGCACAGTACTAGAGATGACTGACAAGAGACTAGCACAGTGCTAGAGATGACTGACGGAGACTATCACAGTACTAGAGATGACTGACAAGAGACTAGCACAGTAATAGAGATGACTGACAAAGACTAGCACAGTACTAGAGATGACTGACAAAGACTAGCACAGTGCTAGAGATGACTGACAAAGACTAGCACAGTACTAGAGATGACTGACAAGAGACTAGCACAGTACTAGAGATGACTGACAAGAGACTAGCACAGTATTCACCCTGAATAGCTCAGATATCGAGGACATAACACACGAGAGCCCCCTGGGAGCCAGTGACCATATGGTGCTGAGCTTTGAGTACATAGTAGAGCTACAGGTGGAGAGGGAAAATGGTGCTGAAAGAGACATACCAGACTATAAAAGAGGGACTACACAGGTATGAGGAATTTCCTGCAGGAGATTCTGTGGGAAAGGAAATGGAAGGACAGTCAGTAAATGAAATGATGGAATACGTAGCGACAAAGTGCAAGGAGGCAGAGGAACGGTTTATACCCAAAGGAAAAAAAATAAATGGGAAGACAAGAAAGAGCCCTGGTTTACCCAAAGATGTAGGGAGGCAAAGACTCAGAGTGCCAGAGAATGGAAAAGGTACAGAAGGCAAAGAACCCAAGCAAACAAGGAGATTAGTCGAAGAGCTAGAAACGAGTATGCACAGGTACGGAGGAGGCCCAGAAACAGTACGAAAACGACATAGCATCGAAAGTCAAGTCTGACCCGAAACTGATGTACAGCCACATCAGAAGCAAGACAACAGTAAAGGATCAGGTGATAAGGCTGAGGAGGGAAGATGGGGAACTCACAAGTAATGATCAAGAGGTATGTGAGGAGCTCAACTCGAGGTTTAGGGAAGTATTCACAGTGGAGGAAGGGAGGCAGTTGGGTAGACAGGACGGGGTGCATCACCAACAAGGGATGTATCGAGTGCTGGAGGGAATACACACATCGAGGGGAGGTGAAGCAGTTACTCAGTGACCTTGATACCTCAAAGGCAATGGGTCCGGACAATATCTCACCATGGGTCCTTCGGGAAGGAGCTGAGGTTCTGAGTGTGCCACTTCCAAAATTTTCAACACATCCCTTGAAACTGGGCAGCTACCTGAGATATGGAAAAGGCCAACGTAGTCCCCATCTTTAAAAAAGGAGACAGAAAAGAGGCACTAAACTACAGACCGGTGTCACTTACGTGTATAGTGTGCAAAGTCTTGGAGAAAATCATCAGAAAAGAATGGTGGAGCATCTGGAGCAGAACAGGTTAATCAACGCCAGACAGCACGGTTTCAGGGAAGGCAAATCCTGTGTAACAAACCTCCTGGAGTTCTATGATAAAGTAACAGAGGTAAGGCAAGAGAGAGAAGGGTGGGTTGACTGCATTTTCTTGGACTGCAGGAAGGCCTTTGACACAGTTCCTCACATGAGATTAGTAAAAAGATGGAAGACCAAGCGTGTATAACAGGAAGGGCACTGGAATGGATCAGGGAATACCTCACAGGGAGGCAACAACGGGTCATGGTGCGTGATGAGGTATCACAGTGGGCGCCTGTGACGAGCGGTGTACCGCAGGGGTCAGTCCTAGGACCAGTGCTATTCTTGCTATATGTGAATGACATGACGGATGGGATAGACTCAGAAGTGTCTCTTTTCGCAGATGATGTGAAATTAATGAGGAGAATCACATCGGATGAAGACCAAGCAGGACTTCAAAGTGACCTGGACAAGCTTGACATCTGGTCTAGCAACTGGCTTCTCGAATTTAACCCCACCAAATGCAAAGTCATGAAGATCGGAGAAGGGCAAAGAAGACCGCTGACAGAGTACAGGCTAGGTGGACAAAGGCTACAAACCTCAACAAAGGAGAAAGACCTTGGGGTGAGTATAACACCAAGCACGTCTCCGGAAGCACACATCAACCAGATAACCGCGGCAGCATATGGGCGACTGGCAAACTTAAGATTAGCGTTCCGTTACCTTAACAAGGAATCGTTCAAGACACTGTATACCGTATACGTCAGGCCCATACTAGAGTATGCAGCACCAGTCTGGAACCCACACCTGGTCAAGCACGTCAAGAAACTAGAGAAAGTGCAAAGGTTTGCGACAAGGTTAGTTCCACAACTCAGGGGTCTGTCTTATGAAGAAAGGTTGAGGGAAATAGGACTAACAACACTGGAGGAAAGAAGGGTCAGAGGAGACATGATAACGACATACAAAATACTGCGGGGAATTGACAAGGTAGATAGTGACAGGTTGTTTCAGAGAGGGAACACAGAAACAAGGGGACACAACTGGAAGCTGAAGACTCAGATGAGTCAAAGGGATGTCAGGAAACATTTCTTCAGCCACAGAGTAGTCAGGAAGTGGAATGGACTAGAGAAAGATATAGTGGAGGCAGGAACCATACATAGTTTTAAGACAAGGTATGATAAAGCTCATGGAGCAGGGAGAGCAGAGACCCAGTAGCAGACAGCGAAGAGGCGGGGCCAGGAGCTGAGTATCGACCCCTGCAACCACAATTAGGTGAGTACAATTAGGTGAGTGCTAGAGATGACTGACAAGAGACTAGCACAGTACTAGAGATGACTGACAAGAGACTAGCACAGTGCTAGAGATGACTGACAAGAGACTAGCACAGTACTAGAGATGACTGACAAGAGACTAGCACAGTACTAGAGATGACTGACAAGAGACTAGCACAGTACTAGAGATGACTGACAAGAGACTAGCACAGTGCTAGAGATGACTGACAAGAGACTAGCACAGTACTAGAGATGACTGACAAAGACTAGCACAGTACTAGAGATGACTGACAAGAGACTAGCACAGTACTAGAGATGACTGACAAGAGACTAGCACAGTACTAGAGATGACTGACAAGAGACTAGCACAGTACTAGAGATGACTGACGGAGACTATCACAGTGCCAGGGGCGCAGCAACAGCATGTTACAGATAAGCCTGGGAATACAAGGTAACTCCCAGTGTCTCTCTCAAGTAATTACGTTACGGTAAGAGCTGGCTGAGTGACACAAGGGCATACTCAAGTAATATAATAGCCTTGAAGATGTAAGTCAAGACTTCTCGAATAATATGTATTAAAGAATATCCAAGGATGTTCAACCTTGACTTCGGCTAGCCACTAAATGATAATTACTTGTTTTAAAATCGTAATTTGTAGATGTAATTAAATACCAATACCGACACATTGGAATAAAATGAGAATTTAATGTGGCATGAAAATTTCACATTTTATTTAATAACGAGGCATAAATTGTGCTTCGTTATCTAAATGAAACGTTATCAAAGATATATAACTAAGGCATAACCTTGAAATTTACGTTGTTTACCCTTCTTGATGTGAAGCCAAGATGTCTACATCTGCCATTTTTCCTACTGCAGCATTAACTATCTTAATCATCCTGAAGCTCATTGGTGGCCTCAGAATATGTTTGTCGACCTAATTTTGTGTCGTCAGCGTGAATGCGTAGCTATTTATTTCCCCCCAACAAGGTCGTTTATAAAAACTGTGAGCATAACCAGACTTATCAATAATCCCTGTGAAATGTCACCTTGAGTCCTACGTAATTTGTTTTCATTATTAACCATCACTAAACATTATTCATCATGAAGCAGAATTATGAGTGGAAAGAAAGCATTAATAATTGCATTAACATTCAGATTCTTGGCACTTTCTGATTTCAATTAGTTTAATATCTTTATTATGCACGCCATACCCATCCTGTGGGCGGTAGTCAAAAGATTACAGAGGTACATAATGGGTCCAGGGACTGGACCCCAAAGTTATGATAGCTGAACAAGTTACAAAGGTAATGAACTGCAGGTAGATCTGCTTACAATCATGGCAAGTTACAAAGGTAATGAACCATCTACACTCCCATACATGGTTACAATCATGAACAAATTACAAAGTAATGAGCCACTGACACGTCACTGACACTGACCCGGTCACAATTGTAATGAGTTATGAGTATAAATATTAAGTGGGTCATACACCCTCACGAGCGCGCACACATACGAGCGCGCGCACACACACACACACGAGGGCACAGACACACACACACACACACACACATAGACAAATAATTGCAACATCACTCACTCTGTTATCACTGTTCTACCTAACTAATCATCCTGCGTAATTCGCTTTCATCATTATCCAAGTTATTAGTGATCTTATGCAGTTTGCTTTCATAATAGTTGTTAGCTTTATTGGAATATTTTGTTTGGTAATCTTACCAGACATATTCTTTATATATCTTCTCCTTTCCCAGGAGGGACAAGGTGAGCTGTGTTACCCGGACGACGCCTCTGTTTACTACGAGCAGAGGCTGGCTGGTGACTGGTCCCGCAAGTGCAACTCAGACTACGACTCTCTAGTAACCGGGACAGTGCCCACCTACTGGCACGCCATGACCTGCGGTTACCATCTCCACATAGGTCAGTACCTATCTCTACACCGGTCAGTACCTGAACTGATTTCTGGGATGCGGCGCTCGTTCTCTCATGCACACACTTGTGTCATGGGAGAGAGAGGACCTAGTAGCAATCAGTGAAGAGGCGGGGGCAGGAGCTATGACTCGACCCCTGCAACCACAAATAGGTGAGTGCTGAAGGCAGGAATGCTGAGTGAAGCGTGAGAAGCTGCATGTCACGTGAAGGACAGCTGTGGATTCAGCAGTGCGGGAGGGAAACTGACTTATTTTCCATTTGTCACATAAAAGTCATCATTTTACAGAACATTTGGCATTAATTGCCGCCTTGGTAAATTTCAGCAAGGAAATGCAATACCATTCTTTAGCGACTGTATCAAATTCAATATCAGTTGTAAATAGCTTTGTTATGCACCCCATACCCATCCCGTGCACCCCATACCCATCCCGTGCACCCCATACCCATCCCGTGCACCCCCATACCTATCCCGTGCACACCATACCCATCCCGTGCACCCCATACCCATCCCGTGCACCTCATACCCATCCCGTGCACCCCATACCCATCCCGTGCACCCCATACTTATCCGTGCACCCCATACCCATCCGTGCACCCCATACCCATCCGTGCACCCCATACCCATCCCGTGCACCCCATACCCATCCCGTGCACCCCATACCCATCCGTGCACCCCATACGCATCCCGTGCACCCCATACCCATCCGTGCACCCCATACCCATCCGTGCACCCCATACCCATCCGTGCACCCCATACCCATCCCGTGCACACCATACCCATCCCGTGCACCCCATACCCATCCCGTGCACCCCATACCCATCCCGTGCACCCCATACCCATCCCGTGCACCCCATACCCATCCCGTGCACCCCATACCCATCCCGTGCACCCATACCCATCCCGTGCACCCATACCCATCCCGTGCACCCCATACCCATCCCGTGCACCCCATACCCATCCCGTGCACCCCATACCCATCCCGTGCACCCCATACCCATCCCGTGCACCCCATACCCATCCCGTGCACACCATACCCATCCCGTGCACCCCATACCCATCCCGTGCACCCCATACCCATCCCGTGCACCCACCCATCTGACCCCATCCATCCGTGCACACCCATACCCATCCCGTGCACCCATACCCATCCGTGCACCCCATACCCATCCCGTGCACCCCATACCCATCCCGTGCACCCCATACCCATCCCGTGCACCCCATACCCATCCCGTGCACCCCATACCCATCCCGTGCACCCCATACCCATCCCGTGCACCCCATACCCATCCGTGCACCCCATACCCATCCCGTGCACCCATACCCATCCGTGCACACCATACCCATCCCGTGCACACCATACCCATCCGTGCACCCATACCCATCCCGTGCACCCCATACCCATCCCGTGCACCCCATACCCATCCCGTGCACCCCATACCCATCCCGTGCACCCATACCCATCCGTGCACCCCATACCCATCCCGTGCACCCCATACCCATCCCGTGCACCCATACCCATCCGTGCACCCATACCCATCCGTGCACCCCATACCCATCCGTGCACCCCATACCCATCCGTGCACCCATACCCATCCCGTGCACCCCATACCCATCCCGTGCACCTCATACCCATCCCGTGCACCCATACCCATCCCGTGCACCCCATACCCATCCCGTGCACCCAATACCCATCCCGTGCACCCCATACCCATCCCGTGCACCTACCCATCCTGCACACCATACCCATCCCGTGCACCCCATACCCATCCCGTGCACCCCATACCCATCCTGAGATAGTTAGCTAAAAGATTAGAGGTACATAAAGCGTCTAGGGACAAACACTGCATTAAGTCAAGGAGACATTAGTTTTTTCAGGATAGTATAATAATTTTCAAGTTAGGTTAGTTTAATAACCATCTCATTCACTCATGACTTGACTACAACTACCATTTCTGAAGAGGCTTCCATTCTACAAGGATTCTTGACGCAATTCCAAAAAGAGCTTCATGTCTAATCAGTTGCCCATTACCTCACACCTAATTTAATATTTTGACTAAATAAGTATGAACTGTACGAATCTAGAGGGAAAACTCTTTCAATAACTTTTATTATAGGGGCATATAAAATATTATTTAGCTAGGCTTAGAAATAACCATGTTTATAAAATTAATCTCACTTCTATATTTGAATACAAATGCTTAAATACATGATCAAATGCGGTCAAACTTATGAAAATCAAAACTGGAATATAACCTTTGGACTTATGGTCCATATTCTCTTTGATATGAAGCCAAACAATCTATTAGTTAATATTCAGAGCAGTGAGTTTAAGGGTGCGTCAGCGCTCACTGTTATTGGTGCCCGACTTAACTCCAGCAACAACCCAAACTTCATACGTGTCCTTAGACACCACCATTTTAATATATGCATGTTAGAACATAAGAAGGAGCACTGCAGCAAGCCTACTGGCCCATGCAAGGCAGGTCCAAATCACACCCATCCCACCCACACCCACTCATGTATTTATCTAACCTATTTTTAAAATTACACAACGTTTTAGCTTCTATGACGGTACTCGGGAGTTTGTTCCACCCATCCACAACTCTATTACCAAACCAGTGCTTTCCTATATCCTTCCTGAATCTGAACTTTACCAACTTGAAACCATTGCTGCGAGTCCTGTCTTCGTTAGATATTTTTAGCACGTTATTTACATTCCTTTTTTTTTATTCCCGTTTTCCATTTATACACCTCAATCATATCCCCCCTAATTCTACGCCTTTCTAGAGAGTGCAGATTCAGGGCCCTCAGTCTATCCTCATAGGAAAGATTTCTGATACATGGGATCATATTTGTCCTCCTCCTTTGTACGTTTCCAAGCGCATTTATATCCGTTCTGTAATACGGCGACCAGAACTGTGCAGCATAATCTAAAAGAGGCCTAACCAACGATATATAGAGTTGAAGAATAACTTGCGGACTCCTGTTAGTTACACTACTTGATATGAAGCCAAGAATTCTATTCGCTTTATTTCGAATACTTACGCACTATTGTTTGGGCTTTAGATTACTGCTAACCAGAACTCCTAAATCCTCTTTGCAGTCAGAGATATTAAGATCGACATTATTTAGTTTATAAGTATCAGGGTTATTTTCCTTTCCAACGCTTAGAACTTTGCATTTGTTAAACTGCATCTGCCACTTCACCGACCACTGCATCAGTCTATTCAGATCTTCCTGGAGTGCTCTAATGTCCTCGTCAGAATGAATTCGACGGCCTATTTTGGTGTCACCGGCAAGCTTGCTTATGTTGCTATTTATTCCCTCATCTATATCGTTTATGTAAATTGTGAACAACAAGGGGCCCAAAACTGACCCCTGCGGAACACCGCTTGTGATGCATCCCCACCCCGATTTCTTCCCGTTTATGCAGACTCTTTGTTACCTATCTGTCAGCCACGCCTCTATCCAGGAAAAAATTTCTCCTCCTATTCTGTGCCTCGACTTTCCTCAATAGTCTCCAATGTGGGACTCTGTCAAAAGCCTTATTGAAGTCTATATACACAATATCATATTCATTACCATGATCTACCTTCTCAAATACCTTAGCGAAAAAAGTTAGTAAGTTCGTAAGGCAGGAACGCCCTTTTGTAAAATCGTACTGAGATTCATTAATCAATTTATGTCTTTCAAGATGGCTACAAGTAGCCTCGGCAATTATAGATTCCATCAATTTTCCCACTATGGAGGTTAGGCTTATTGGTCTGTAGTTCGAAGCTAAGGACTTGTCACCTGATTTGAAGATAGATATCACATTTGCCATTTTCCACTTATCTGGTACTATGCCAGTTCGTAGAAATAAGTTGAAAAGATTAGCCAAAGGTTCAATAAGTTCTGCCTTACATTCCTTTAAAACCCTTGTGAACAGTTCATAAGAGCCCAGGGATTTGTTAGGTTTTAATTTAACTATTTGAGAGCCATGTCACTAGTGACTTGGATCGTGCATAACTTATCATCATTCAGTTCAACATAGTTTATTATTTCTTGAATTTCACTAGTATCTTCCTGCGTAAAAACTGAGAGGAAATAAGTGTTGAAAATCTACACATTTTCTTATCACTGTCGGTGAGCTGACCTAAGTAACTTTTGAGTGGGCCTATATTGTCCCTAATCTTACTTCTGTATACCTGAGAAAAAAAACTTTGGATTACTCTTCAAATCCCTTGCGATTTTAACCTACTAATATCTCTTTGCTTTTCTTATTCCCTTTTTTATTTCATGCTTTAATTTAATATATTGATTTCTTAAGTGCCCTTCTATTCTGATTTAACTATATATACCTCTCTTTTGACCAATGAGGAGTTTTAATCTATTTTTTATCCATTTTGGATAATTTTTACTTGATCTAATTTCTCTATTTTGAACATAAGTTGCCTGTGCAGCTAGAACTATGCTCTGAAAATTGTCATATTGGCAACCATCAACACCTACCTGACCCATAGTCAGCTCATTCCAGCTCAACCCACCCAGGTAATTTCGCAAACCTGTGAAATCGGCCAAGCGGAAGTCTGGGACAGAGACTTGATTGTTGAAACTGAGTGATTTGTTATTGCTTTCCCGAAGCTCATCATTAACTTCAAGATTATTAATTAGTGATTCTTTGATGGCAAGAACTAAGTCAAGTAGGTTATTTCCTATAGTTGGTTCTGTCACAAACTGTTTAAAAAACAATCCTGAATCGTATCAAGAAAATCGCTAGACTCCAGATTTCCTGTCACATCGCTCCAATCAATTTGTCTAAAGTTAAAATCTCCCATTAACACAACATTTTCATATCTAGACGCCTTATAAATTTCGTCCCATAGCAGCTTACTGCACTTCCTATCAAGGTTTGGGGGCCTATAAATCACACCCAGAATTAATTTTTCACGACCCTTAAGAAACTGTAGCCAAACAGATTCTGTGTCTGACACTTATAATTTCATATCTTGCCTAACACAACAAATTATCTTTGGCTTACATTGCCACTCCACGACCCTTCTTATTGACCTTATCAGTGTGGAATATTTGTATCCATGTATGTGGCATTCAGAAGGCATTTCTCTATCTTTGAGGTTGAACCAGGTCTCTGTTATAGCAATAATGTCTATGCTATCTGCACATGCAGTTAATCTTAGCTCATCTATCTTATTTCTTACACTTCTACTATTAGTATAGTAAACCTTTAGGGAGCTAGTCACTCGCTGTCCTCTATTGTCTCTCTTTGTTTGTTGACCAGTTGATTTGTCTTTAGAAACTATATTAGGAATAATATCTTTGACACATATTTCTGAGGTATCCTGGTAATATCTGCTGTTTTCAGTTCTAGTTTTGCAACCTGATTGTTTCCCACACAAACCCATACCTCTGTATTCTATCAATTTAAAGTCCTCGACAAGTCAGCAATGGCCCTCTCGATTGAGTTTAATAATGCTACCACCCCTGCTCCAGAGAGATGTACCCCATCCCTTGCATACATATCATGGTTGCCATAGAAATTGTCCCATTTATCAATGAATGGGATTGCACGTTCCTTGCAGTACCCATCTAGCCAGCAATTTACACCAATTGCCCTAAACATCCATTCATTGCCCACTCCCCTTTTAGGCAAAATGCTACATATGATAGGGGCCCCTCCCTTAGCAGCTCTTGTCTATTGCCCTTCCCGATATCATTTCCAACAGCACTGAGACAGATAATGGGCTTGTTCCCATTACCTGACATATTATCATCCTAACTGTTGACTATATCATCAACACCAACTCCAGGGAAACACACCCTCTGTCTCAACTTCCTATCTCTGTTACAGAAAGCACCGTCCATATATCTTACCTGTGAGTCACCCACAACCAGAATGTTCTTACCCTGATTAGCTGGGGAGTTAGTGGTACCTTTAGCCTCACTAACCACTGAAGTACACCCGTCCTGGAGAACAGAGAATCGATTTCTTACCTTCAGGTCTTCTCTATTAACCTTCCTTTTCTTGATGCTTCTACCTGTAGTGAGAATCACTTCCTACTTAAAGCGTCTGCCACTCTCCAACTCGCTGCTGGTAACCTTTTCCTCCACACTGACTCTACTCATCTCACACTCACTCCCAAATCCATCTAGGCGAATATTCAGCCTCCTATTTTCCTCCTGGAGAAGTAGAACCCCTACAACACTTTAACATGAAATACCAAAACACTACAGGAACAAGCCATGGTGCTCTATAACCCTCCACACTAATGCCCCAGAGCTTAGGACAAAATGACCTCTCGTGACCATTGACCTCAGCATAACATTATGATAATTATAATAATGTTGGTAGAATTACCGACAATATGTTAGGTAAAAGGGCACATGTGCAACTGATGCCACAATAAAATGCCACATTAGTTGCACTTGTGTCCCTTTACCTAACATCAGGATAACTGGTAAGTCTAGCTTAGAAATTATAACTTATTGTCTGATATTCTGGAAAAAAAACAAGAGATAGAATGTACGAGTTTTTTATGCAGTTGAAAAATTATATTAAGTTCGCATTCAGGATGAGGAAATGTGAATAAATAGGGAGACGATGGGATCTATCAGCTTGTTGGTATACTTCGCAGCTTACTGGAACTTCTACGGCTACAACCATAACTGTGACTGCTGCTCCGGAGAGAGAGATGCCTGGTTTGAGTTCATTGTCATTAAGGTGAGATTCCTGCGAATTCTGCTTTTCTAAGTGTAATTCTTAGATTACATTTGGCGTAATTAAGTACTAAGGGCGTGCGCAATGTCGTATTCCTATATCTAAGGGGCGTAAATACAGGTTAATCATGCACTAAGATCATGATAACCAGCACTCATGATTCTCCCTACTAGTCCGCTTAAGAACGTGACTCATGCATATTTTATATGATTTAATAATGTGATTGCACACGGTGACTCCTCACACCTCGTTCCTCAACTAAATTGTTCACTGGGGTGTTTTTTAAATCTTAATGGATCACCTTTAATTTCTTCATTAATGTTATATAAATTTCATTAATAATAAATAGAGATGAACTACAACTTGACTCACGAAATCGTAATGACACGATTGCAAACAAACCATACCACGGGTGGGATTAGAACCCGCGTTAGCCCAGTGGCTAACGCGACGGTCTGGAGTTTTGAGACTCTGATCGCGGGTTCTAACCCCACCCGTGGTATGTTTTTTTTATGAACTATAACACTGTATCACTTAGGATGACTGCTAAGTCAAAGTGTCAGGTATTGAATTTCCGACTCTATAATTAGTTTATCATTTGTTTACATCATGTTCAGTTTCCTGTCTTTTATAGTATACTCGGGTTTACAGGTGCCTGTTATCCTGGTTCTTTGGCATGACTGTTGGAGAGGATTTTATACACACACGTTTTTTCGACGTGGGCTTTCATAGGAAAGCACACGCTTTTTTTTTGAAGTCTTTGAGATTTCTCAAGCATTTTAGAAAAAAAATTCTGTAATTTATTTAAAACGCCTAAAACGTGCACACATATTTATTCTGACTGTGACCTATAACTTACGCAATATCCTTAGTACTAACATATTAAACATCATAAGACTTAATATTACAACACTTAAACCTGACTCCATATTGCAACTGAATTTTGTTTCCACATATGACGTCAGGTTCGTGACTGGGACTTGAGTCCACATCTGCACGAAGTAATGTTTGGCCAGAAGAAAGGTTGGTACACGAGGATTCCGGGCCACTACGAGACCTACAACACAACCCATCCGGTAGCCTACGTGGGCAAGGCCACCCACGGCACCTACCATGACGACGGGGGTACAGGAACCTGCTGCTACTTCGAGGACTACCGTAACCCAGGTAACATCATCTCTCTTGTTGAAAATGGTATAAAATGATGAAGATTAAGACACCTGCAACAGTTGGGTATCTTTAATGATAAAACGTTTCGCCTACACAGTAGGCTTCTTCAGTCAAATACAAAAGCAGCAGTAGAAATGAAATGATGATGTAATCAGTCCATCAACCTTGGAGATAAAGTATTCAACTCATTCTTAAGGGGCCTCGGATAAATTTCTGTCTATCCAGATAAGGGTTAGTAGGCCCAAGAGGTATATTGCATTGCTCATTTGTATTCCTGTTCACTGGTGTGGGTCGCATCCTGGGACAAAACTGACCTAATTTGCACGAAATGCTCAGCATAACAAGCGGTTTTCTATATAGTAGTATGTCATTGATGGCAGCTATGGTCTGTATCCCGTCTGGTTTGTTTATTATGTACTTGTATAAAATAATTATTATTATTATTATTATTATTATTATTATTATTATTAATGATTAATATAAAATTAATTATTATAATATTATTATGCATTCCTTAATTATTGTTACATAGTTGTAATAAGACAATGTGCCCATTCACTTTATTGAAAGAAGTTCAAAGGACTTTGTAAACATTCCTCTTTTTTTACTGATCTTAAATACAAATTAATAACAGACAATGTTCTTTTTTTTTTGTTTTGTGCAAACGCAGAATCCGCTAGCCTCCTCCACCTACCCCCCACCCAAATAATCTCCCCAAAACCCTTGGTACATAAATTCTGGAGTTGTCACTCATTATCTACCTATTTTGGTTATGAATTACCTGGCTTCTTCCATATACACTAACGTTGTCAGGAAAACTGGCAGGGGATTACTAGCCAATGACACGAAGAAACCCAGGTAAAGAGACGATAAGACTACTCACTTCAGAGGACCCGAGTTGTAGGCCAGAATTACAGTAATATTTACCCTGTGAGGGTTTGTGTGCCAAGAATTTACATCGTATCTCACGAAATCGTAATAAGACGATTGCAAACAAACCACGGAACAGGTGGGACATGAACCCGTGGCGAGTGAGTTTTAGGACTCACTCGCCATAGGTTTAAACCTGACCCGTTCTGTAGTTTATTTTCTTCATATATTCACGGGGAAGCACTAAATCCGTAAAGGCTGTACGGCGTCTGGAGAATGGGAAGTAATCAGAATAGGTTCCAGGAAAGGGGAAGGTAACTCCAATTCTTTGGGTCAAAAGCCCTTCTAGACCATAAAGGGAACACGTCAAAGACTCTTGCGCAGACCATCAGATTATAACCATTGTATTGATTTTTTTTTTTACATTATACTGGAAGAGTAACCCTCTGGTGGTATTACAGGCAGTGCGGATCACAGCCTGCAGACGTGGATCAACCTGGTGGAGCTCCAGCAGAAGGACGGAGAGGACTGGATGAGCGACCACAACACCGACGTCTGGAGCGGACTGCTTCCCCCGACCTTTAGGGATGACTGGGACCTGTGTGCCCTCACTGGCTGCACGGGCTCAACACTGCAGGTAGGACCTCACTGATTATTACAAACACAGGACCACAATGGAACTAAGTCACTGACCTTTTTTCCGTTGTCCTAGGTAATTTACACTATATATGATAATTGTCCTTATGAGTACCTGTACCTAAATAAACTTACTTAGGTAGCAATTCAAGGCCTGTTGCACCTGGTCGTAACCAAAGTCAGCAATATTGCAAGCAACCGGGAAAGAAAGGGGCAAGGCAAACAGAGCAGGGGCAGTTTTGTTCTTTTCCCTTATACTCCTTCACCAGTATATACAGGTAAGATATTAAGTTAGCAGTATAATGAGAGAGAAAAGAGCCAACCAAAGCAAGAGCAGTAGATTCGACCATTGCAAGTGAGAGTCTGCCTCACAGTCTGGTAAATAGATGCGATGTCACTTTGGCTGTGAAGTCTGCTCTCACCTAAATAGCTGGTTGAACTGGACAAATAATACAACAGTAGGGTCACAGAACTGTTATATTCTGGTCGAGAGAGCAGGCCAATGGGCGTGCGATGAACGTTGAATAACCTGTAACACACTCAGTGCACGACACAGTGTTCTCACCAACTGCACGAGGTCAACACTGCAGGTCGCCTTACTAGCACAATACAATAGCTTTCTCAACATTAACTGGTAATAACTATGACTTCACTTACACATATGACCTCTTCATCAGTTTGTGTACAAACAATGGTGGACTGGAGGCAGTGGGATGCTCGTTCTGAATTTTCAGATTTCTTTCTATATAATTAATAGACAAAATAAGATAAAAGATATTTGTAAAAATAACAAAATGGAGTTATTAACGTGTAATATTTTATTTAGATTCATACAACTGGATGAACTTATAAATTAAAATATTAAGTTTAAAAACTTATTGAAGCAGTTGAGAGATATCGACCAAAACTAAGTTTATAAAAAAATAGCAGAATTTGGCAATGTTTCACTACCTTTCCCGGATTAGACAGAAAGTAACAAATAAAAACATTACTTCCGTGATATATACACTGAGATATACAGCATATACTGATACACAGCGTGTGTATGCTGATAGACAAGGTTACCTGCAGCTTGTATGAACCTAGTATTGTCAATAGGCTTTGAACCCCATTAACTAACCAACAGCATTTGAGGTAATTACGAAAGAAGTTATACAAAATCTGCACTGTATATGTTCCTCAGTGTACACGTTCTGCAGGATTACTTTAGTCACTATTAAACTCAATGAAATATTTTGACTTTTAAGACACATGTGCAACAGCTCGATATATATATACCGAAACATTTCGCCTACACAGTAGGCTTCATCAATCGAATACAGAGGTGGCAAATATGGAAACAGCAGAAAGATTATGTGATCAGTCCATCAGCCTTGAGGCAGTAGTTTGAGGTGGTCAGTCCCTCAGCCTGGAGATGTGTTCAGCTTCATAGTCTTGAACAATGTGAAGCTGACTTGACTTGTATGACCAGAGATTTGGTAAGATGTGGAAGGAAGAAGGATGTGTAAGGATGGAAATATGGGAAAAGGGTGGGTGGAGGGAGGTTAGGTGGGATAATAAAGGTAAGTGGCCCAACCACTTTGGTGCATTTTAATACATGTATACGTGAGTGTGTAGTGTCATTAATGAAATCAATTTCATTGAATGGGGTATAACACTTACCCATCAGTTTCACACAGTTATAACAAATGTATAATTGCATGACTCTGAGTTGGTAAGGGATATAATATTTGAAATTGCCTTTTTTTGCGATTGCAGGACGTAGGCTGGAAATGATGATTGCAATGCAATTTATTTATATATCTTTATTTACTACAATTACATGTACAAGGTATACAGACCATAGCTGACATCAATGACATACTACTATATAGAAAGCCGCTTGTTATGCAGAGCATTTCGGTCAAATTAGATCAGTTTTGTCCCAGGATGCGACCCACACCAGTTGACTAACACCCAGGTACCCATTTTACTGATGGGTGAACAAGAACAGCAGTTGTCTTATGAAAACACGTCCCTAATGTTTTCCAGCCGTACCAGAGGAGATTTGAACCCCGGACCTCAGTATGTGAGATGAGTGCACTAGCGATCGAGCTGCCTAGAGATACTGGCCGGCTCAGCTTCTTCAGAGGTGATGTCCAACCATAGTAGACTTGCCGATGTTACATGATTAGATGTAATAGTTGATAAGTAATAAGAGAAGTCTCCATAAATTGGGGTGGAGTTACCCTTATTGGACATAAAAGGCTCCGGTGTTAACATTCATCTGTGTCTTCTTGGAGGTCGCTCAGGATCTTTGGTCTCTGTTGGGGGTCATTCTTTGGGTTCTGTGGGGAGGTGCGTTGATTATGTAGTCAATGGTATTTGCAAAATAGGAAGGGTTTTCTCTGTCTGGTATATATAGTTCTTGCATGGCCTATAGGTGTCTCTTTAGTTTATCAAGCCTTACATTCATTGCATCTATGTCCTGTTGGATGTGTAGATCTACGGTGCCCCGTGGCCTGATGGCTAAAGCTCTCGCTTCACACGGCGAGAGTCTGCGTTTGATTCCCAGCGCGGGTAGAAACACTGGGCGTGTTTCTTTACATCGGTTGTCTATGTTCACTCATCAGTAAAATAGGTACCTAGGAGTTAGTCGACTGGTGTGGGTTGCATCCTGGGACAAAGACTTAATTTGCCCGAAATGCTCTGCATAACAAGAGACTTTCTGTATAGTAGTATGTCATTGATGTCAGCTAGGCCTGTATACCTTGTACATGTACTTGTAGTAAATAAATATATTATTATTATTCTGATTCTGTCTCTCCTGGTGCCTATGATGAAGCGGAGTGCTCTATTCTGGACTCGTTGTAACTGTAACATGTTGGTTTTAGTTGTTAATGACATGGGTACACATGGATATTCTAGCATAGGTCTTATCATCATCTTGTACAGGTGTTTTTTGAAGTTGGAAGGGGCTTGATTAAACCTGTATAGATTGTTAAGGCGGGCTTTGGCTAAATTGATCTTTTAGTGACTTGAGATGTGGAGTGGAGTAATCTGTCTATCTCATATCCCAGGATCCTGTTGGGGTTTCTAATGGCTGTAGGCGTACCTCTGATGAACATACCCCCCTTGTCATCTATGGGTGTTGCAAAACATCCGATGGTGCTGATAAGGACTTTGTCTGGGTTAGTCGTGATTCTCCATTTCTTCTCCCAGTTCGCTGTTCTTCGTAGTTCAGCATTCATTTTTTCAATTACTCTCTCATACTTATTCCCATTACGGGGGTGGACGATACTACATGGATTACATCAGCAAATTGGGTGATAGTATCATTGAACTCGGGTTGAGGTAGATCGTTTACATATATGTTGAATAGTATCGGGCTAAGGCACGAGCCTTGTGGTACTCCAGCTGTCGGTGTGAAAGGCTCTGCCGACTTGCCGTTAAAGGTAGAGATGATTTTTCTATTTAATAGGAAGTTGTATATAAATCTGAGAAAGGTTCAGTTGTGGTCAGGAAGGTCGACCAGTTTAAAGATGAGTCCATCGGGCCAAAAGCTGTCAAAAGCTTTGTGTACATCCCTGGTGGCAGTCAGGACAAGGTTGCCCTGTTTCCTCAGGCTGACAACTGCATCGAAAATTATATTTATAGAATGTTGGGTTCCTCTGTGAGTCCGGAATCCAAACTATTTCTCAGTGAAAAGGTGATTATACTCCATGTAATAGTTTAATCTGTTGGAAACTATTTTCTCTAGGACTTTACCAGTGACTTCAAGTAATGAGATAGGTCTATAGTTCTCTGGTTTATGGTTGTGTTTATTGGGTTTTGCAATGAATATCATCCTTGATGTCTTAAGAGCCACTGGAAAGTCTCCCGAGACCAAGATGACATTAAAGATATTTACCAGAACCATTTTTTTAATTTCTGGGTAAGAACTTTACTTGCTTTACTGTTATGCCTGATAAGCCAGGGGCTTTATTACGCATTCTGCCGATAACTTGACTCATCTCTCTAAGGGTGATTGGTCTTGTAAGGGGTGTTCATCTTCAAGAGTAGATATATCAATTAATCATTGACCCACTGATAATGGTTATTATTTAATTTTCTACTGTTATTGTGTGTGAGATTTTTTCTCCCCCACATCACCATCAGACTGGCTTGGTCTTGTGGCTCATCATGTTTGATATCAACTTCTTCATCATCGTCATCAGTTAAGGAATGTATCAGATAACGGGTAGCCTTGTGCTGGCACCTAGAAGCTGGCGGATCTTGCTCCAGAACTTTTCAGGCTGACGTTTGTATTGATTAGCTTCAAGAACAAGATATTTCCATAATTCACTTTTGTGTTGTGTGATCGTGGTAATTAACTCTCTTCTCAACCTCTGCAATAAAGCCCTTGTGGGCTGACTTGTTTGATGGTGCCTTCTACATTCTGCTTGATAATTTTTCATGCATCTCTAATTTCCCTGGTTGGTTTATATTGCTGATAGATCTTTGATGTAGTTATTTGACAAGTTGCATGAGTGGCCTCTATGATTCGTTCGTGTAAGGAGTTGATTGCTTCGTCAATTTCAGTTAAAGGCTGGTCCTCAAGCGAGACGGTATCGTCATTGCATAGGTAGTCCCTGAATGGGTCAAATCGTAGAGTTTTTAGGTTGAGTTTCGGAGGAGTGGGTATTCTAAATGGCGATGCTTGCAGTGTAATTATAACAGGGGTGTGGTCTGATCCTACGTTTCCACCAGAGGAGACTCTGCAATGGTCACAATCTCTGTTGGTCAAGACTATATCAGGTGTCCCCGATGAGGGTCTACATATGACTTAAAGAAAGGGCCTTGAAATGATAGGTTTTTTGCTGTCATTATATTAAATAATTGTTTTCCCTTTAAGTCACCCAGCTGATTTCCGGCTCCACAGTTGAAGAGTGCGGGGTGATGGGCCTTAAAATCCCCTGCCTGGATTGTAGGAACATTTCTACTCAGTATCAGGTGGAGGGGAATGGACTCTATATATGGCTGTCTAGGAGGAAAATATCCAGTTCCAACTATTAACTGACCATATGAGGTCGTCAGTTCTATTGCTATAATGTCGTCTTCGTCAACGTGGATGTTAAGAAATGCATATCCTAGTTTCACTAGGACGGCCACTCCACTATAGGGTCCTCCTGATTTCTCGACAGTAGAGTAACCACGTATCTCTATATGTTGGTGTGCTCTCGCAGCTGTCTCATTCAGGAGGATGATGTCAGGGTTGTGATTGTGTAGTTCGACTTCAAGGAGGTATCGGTTGTTAAAGAAATGTTGAATATTAAGTTGTAAAATTGTAATCCCCATTATTTCGTGTAGTTTGCGCTTTTTCTGCGTACGTAGAGCGGGTGTCTGAGATTATAGCTGCAAGTTGATTGCAAGCTCTCCCTACTCGACTCATCAAGGAAAGGAGTGTAGTTCTGAGTGGTTTTCTGTGTACTGACAATTTCCCTTCCTCTCTGGTGTTGGTGATAACGGATGCTTCAGATGCATCATTTAACAACTGAGGCGTGGTATTCCCAGTTTCAGGAGGCATATTCACAACACTTACTATAGGAGACAGTGGGGGCTCCATGTGGAAACGTGTAAGTCCACTTGGAGTATCCTGGGGAATTACTTGTACGTTAGGATCGGCTTCAATAGCGGTAGATTGTGCATCATTGTCTGGCGCAAGTTCAGGGGCAGGTATTAACGCATTGGTCAGAGTTGTTGCTTCAACTGGGTCTTTCAATTCGGCTGGGCCTTGATTGTGTGATGAAGTTTGAGTATGTGTGGTTGTAGAGGAGGGCACATATTTCCTGTGTTTAGGGGACTGATCGATAATTGACTTCACATTATTTGGAATTATTATGGACTTAACCCCATTAGCTACTAACAAATCATTTAAAATAGAGGAACAGAGTTTAACATTGCTACCTGCCATCTCCTTGTCCAACATAAACATCAGTGTACCTCTCATAACATCTACGTCTGAGGACCATTGAGACATAGGGACTGATAATGGGCCTTGCGCTTGGTGTTAGGGTTAGGGTGAGTCGCTGCAGGAGGGGCAGAATTCCAAACATTGAAAGTGGTAGAGGTGGCAGTAGGAGTCACACCAGATCCAGATAGATTAGGGAACGAAGCCTGGGACATTTTTGGAGGCGCTTGGGTTGTGGTTTTCTGAGTGTTTGTGTATTTCTTAGCATCCAGAATTTGCTGTATTGTAGTTTTCCTA
Source organism: Cherax destructor (assembly GCA_009830355.1). NCBI lineage: Eukaryota > Metazoa > Arthropoda > Malacostraca > Decapoda > Parastacidae > Cherax > Cherax destructor. Next base: position 59,267 of record WNWK01005833.1, read on the forward strand.
ACAGGACAGCTAGGAGAGACAGCATGATGTTTCCCATTACAAAGGGCACACTTGGGGTTGTTTCTGTTAGGGCAGTCCCTGAAAACATGCTCACCAGAGCAGATACTGCAGATCGTTTTTTGAATGCTGCATTTATTTGTGTTATGACCAAACTCATAACACTTAAAACACTGAGTGATGCTGACAAACTTTTCCATGGAGATTTGATCTGGTGCACATCTAGTTCCAAAACATTTCATGCCATTCTTACATATGATTTTAGCTTCTTCCGATGTCTCGTGGATTAATTTTAGTGTCTGCTGGATATTTGAACTTTTGCTAAATTTATATGCCTTAAGAACCTTGAACTTAGAATTTTCATGATTAATTTCTTCAACAAGGTCCTCAGCAGTGCAGTCCCTCATGAAACTTTTGATTCTTGCTACAAATACAGTTCGTTGTGCCTGGTAGCTGTCAGCTGGAATGGGGATGATACCCAGATTATTTAATTTTTCAAGAACATCCTTCTTGAGCACTTGGAGCAGCTCCTCTTCAGAGGAGAGTAGAAGTACTGCACCAGAGTGATCTTGGACTACATCAACTGGTGCAACAGTGGAATTAGTACAAATACAATCAAGGATTTCCTTCTTTGACTACTGGTTGTCAGTGACACGAATTCTTACTCGTATTTTCGGCATGATGTCCAGTGAGGTACAGCTGACACATAAGATTTACAGTAAAAAGTGTAACTTTCCTATGTGTCAATCCTAAACATCTTATTTCAGCTGACTTATGAAGGTCAGCCCCTAAGATAGCCTACCCTCGAGGAGTGAAAGGGATGGGTCACCTAAGATAGCCTACCCTCGAGGAGTGAGGGGGATGGGGCACCTAACATAGCCTACCCTCGAGGAGTGAGGGGGATGGGGCCCCTAAGATAGCCTACCCTCGAGGAGTGAGGGGGACGGGGCACCTAACATAGCCTACCCTCGAGGAGTGAAGGGGATGGGTCACCTAACATAGCCTACCCTCGAGGAGTGAAGGGGATGGGGCCCCTAAGATAGCCTACCCTCGAGGAGTGAGGGGGACGGGGCACCTAACATAGCCTACCCTCGAGGAGTGAAGGGGATGGGGCACCTAACATAGCCTACCCTCGAGGAGTGAAGGGGATGGGGCCCCTAAGATAGCCTACCCTCGAGGAGTGAGGGGGACGGGGCACCTAACATAGCCTACCCTCGAGGAGTGAGGGGGATGGGTCACCTAAGATAGCCTACCCTCGAGGAGTGAGGGGGATGGGGCACCTAAGATAGCCTACCCTCGAGGAGTGAGGGGGACGGGGCCCAAGGCAATGATCGGCCAGAGTTTAAAATACCACACGGGCTACTGGATGGTCACCTTGCTTTGTTTTAAATCGCCAAAGGCGAAGTTGCCGAAAAAGAAGAAGACAGGAAAGACAAAAGGACAGCTGTATAAGGAGTGTGTGTGGGCCAGTGTCAATGTTGGGGAAGTGTGGGGTAAGGATGGGGTAGAGAAGGGGAAACAAGGAAGCTAGTCACCGCCTTACCCTCTTGAAGGGATGGGGCTCGAAATGACAGCAAGCAAGTTTTCCTCTCAGCTCTGGTCAATGTATTACTCAGGATAACCCAAAATATAATTTGGGTCTCGGTACTCGGAGTGGAATCGCCAACGTCCTGAATGAATGAATGAATAAAGTTTAGGTAAGACCCTTACGGGTGAAAGGTAAGTGGGTATAGTGTAAGAGTAGGTGGTTGAGAGGAAGAGTTTTTAGTGGGAGAGATAGTACCAGGGCTTGACCCAGTAGCTAGGCAGATAGTGATTCAGAATGGTGATGGCTCTGTGACTTTGTGACTTGGACGCAGCACAGGAGTTCCCTGGTATGGGGTCAGCGCAAGTTAGACACTGCAAGGTACGAGGGCTACTTTCCTACTTTTGTCTTATTTAAAACAAATTAAAATAAACATTTTTAAAGGACATTATTTAAGGTCCTTTCTCTGCGACGTCCACTTGCAGACTCCTCGTGTATCGTGTGTATTTGTATAATTTATAGTCATGTGAAGCTGAAGCATGAAAATGGAGCCTTATATAATGGCAGAAGTAAAGCGAGGAGATTGGAGATGATGTCACAGGAAGCGAATACACTAGCATAAAACTCTCCAGGATGAGGGACAGATCACCTCAAACTATTCTTTCATAGCTGACAGACTGATCACATTATCTTTCTGTTGTGTCCATATTCGCTACCTCTGCATTCGACTGTTGAGACATACGAAACAGTGTCTTATTTATTTTTCAGTATTGTATACCATTATTATTTTGACTGGCGTAGTCGTGAGCCTGTAGATCAAATTAACCAACCATATGTATAATATTAATGTCAGTGCTGTATTACAATAAAATTCTGATAAAACAGACCGATGTAAAGAGAATGTCGGGTAAAACGGACAGAAAATGTGGCTCAGCATGTCCGTTTAATGGGATGTCCTATTAAAATAGTGATAAAGTGGACCAAATCTGCAATATTGAACGACTGTCAAGTCCGGTAATATACTCAGTAAAATGGACCAACTCCGCTTAATCACATCTTGTGTCCAAATGGAAATTATATGTTGCCAGAGATCAAATAATTGTTTACAAGAAGTGCAGACAGACCAAGTAAGGCAACTAGTAAATTAGCCAATTAGCCAGTCAGTCAGCCAGCCAGCCAGCCAGCCAGCCAGCCAGCCAGCCAGCCAGCCAGCCAGCCAGCCAGCCAGCTAGTCAGCCAAGCAGTTGGGAAGCCAGTTAGCCAGCCAGCTTGTTAAATAATTGTAAACTTGATATTTACATTCGTGCTGTCGCCAGTCTCCCGGGATTGGTACACATAGTGTATCTTCGGTAGTATCGTCAATATAATGGACGTTAGTCCATTGAAATGTTCAATATAACAGATTTTTCTGTAAATCGGACACTCCCTCCCCCAGTTAGACCGTTTTATCGACCTTTTACTGAAGATGTATTCTCAAGTTATTTCATGTAAATCAAAATCCCAATATGACCATCTGCCACCCTAATCTCGCCTTCCTCAACACTATTGTTAATGAAGAACTCGTAAAAATAGCTACACCTGGATGACTGCCAATAAATTCACACTTAATACTGAGAAAACCTATATTATGTTTGGGAGTAGAGCAAGTGACGTCCAGCTAAACATTATGCTTAACAATACCCTTATTGCTAAACATAATGAGGGAAAATTTCTGGGTCTGCAGCTTGAAATTGAACACCCATATCCAACACATAAAAAAGTATCCAAAATAGTTGGTATCCTCTCAAAGATATGTTACTATTTACCACAAACAGCACTACTCACACTATACTATTCACTGACCTACCCCTACATCACCTATGCTATTTGTGCCTGGGGTTCCACAACACCAGCTCACCTAAAGCCAAAAAGTTGCAGTGCGAATGATAATACAATCCAGTACTAGAACCCCCCCTCCCCTCCACCACTCTTCAAAGTATACAAAACATTCATTCTTTTTACTGTGCATCCTACACTTACACAACAATAAACTCTAACATAAATCCCGAACTGAAGCACTTTCTTGATAGTTGCAACAGGCACAAAAATCTCTATGACATTCCCCATGTCCGGCTAAATGTCTTCAAAAATTCAATGTACATAAAAAGGCCCAAAACCTGAAACTCTGCTAGAAATCTCCAGAACCACTGACTCAGCCAGCATTTCCAAAACTACCGTTAAAAAACACTTTATCTCCCTAACATAACCCAGCATCAGCTGGGTTATGTTAGCTAAAAATATTATTATTATTATTACTCCCTTTAGTTCCATTTACTCCTTCCAGTTTCCACTTATTCCCTTCAGTTTCACTTACTCCCTTCAGTTTTCCTTTAATCCCTTTGGGAGTGATAATGTCAGAGGATCTCGCCTTCAAAAACCACAACAATGTACCTACCGCATCTGCTAGGAAAATGATAGAATGAATAATGAGAACCTTCAAAACTAGGGATGCCAAACCTATGATGATTCTCTTCAAAACGCTTGTTCTCTCTAGGCTGGAAAACTGCTGTACACTAACTGCCCCCTTCAAGGTAGGCGACATTGCTGACCTGGAGAATGTACAAAGAACTTTCATGGCACACATAAGTACGATAAGGCGCCTAAATTACTGGGAATGGTTGAAGGCCCTTGATCTGTATTCCCTGGAGCGCAGGCGAGAGAGATACATGGAAAATCCCAGAGGGATTAGTACGAAACTTGCACACGAATATGACTCTCTATGAAAGCAAAAGACTCGGCAGGAGATGCAACATTCCCCAATAGAAAGCAGGGGGCCACGAGTACACTGAGAGACAACACAGTAAGTGTCCGGGGCCCAAGACTGTTCAACTGCCTCCTAGCATGCATAAGGGGGATTACCAATAGACCGCTGGCTGTCTTCAAAAAGGCACTGGACAGGCACCTAAAGTCAGTTCCTGACCAACCAGGCTGTGGTTTGTACGTTAGTTTGTGTGCGGCCAGCAGTAACAGCCTGGTTGATCAGACCCTGATCCATCACTAGGCCTGGTCTCAAACCGAGCCGCGGGGGCGTTGACCCCCGAAACCCTCTCCAGGTAAACTCCAGGTACTCCCTTCAGTTTCCACTTACTCCCTTCAGTTTCCCCTTAATCCCTTCACTTTTCACTTGCGTTCTTCAGTCTTTTTTGTCTTTTCCGATTTTCCTTTTACTCCTGTTTTCATTTTTATTACGTTTTCTATTTTTATTACGATTTTCCCTCCTTTTTCTCTTCCGTTATTATTTTCTGTTGAAGGTTAGGGGACTCTGAACCTAAGAAAATTATGTTAATAAATTTAAGTGTATGATCTAAGTCTATAATCTAAGGTGATTATGGTATCAACATATATACGTATATTTTTACCTGCAGGTGTGTGGAACGTGTGGCTGCCACAAGAGTGACATCGGAGACAGTCCCTTCTAGTGTGTAAACACCTGTCACTCTCCACACATGACTCTCCAGGATCCTTAGATCTTCATACCTGCACGTCTCTACAGCTGTGTCTCTCCACACCAGTTATTCTTTCTCTGTGCCCGTGACTCTACCCCAGCGATTTTCCAAGCTTGTAATTCCCCCACGCTTGCAACCCTCCACGTCTACTGACCTCAACGCCAATGACCCTCCACGCATGCTGACCTCCACGCCAGTGACCCTCCACGCCTGCTGACGTCAACGCTAATGACCTTCCACGACTGCTGACCTCCACGCCAGTGACCCTCCACGCCTGTTGACCTCCATGCAATTGACCCTCCACACCAGTGACCCTCCATGCCTGCTGACCTCAACGCCCATGACCGTCTACGCCAGTGACCCTCCACGCCTGCTACCCTCCAAACCCACAACCCTTCGCACTTGCGTCCTCTCATGTCTGAGATCCTTCGAGTCCAAACTCAAGAAATACGTACCATAAAAAATACTGTAGGGGACATGCTAATAAAACATAATATGTTGAGGTCGTCGTGCCATCCCAAAATTGTCTTTGTCTCTCATTTAACCAGCGCCCTCTAGCACAATGCACGCAAAAGAAATGGTAGGGAGCGGCTTAAGTTTTATAATGTATCAACATCAGCCATGATAATCTGAAGCCAGTTTGAAGAGGAATTCACGAGCTGTGGTGAGGAAAATATTATGCCACCCCCACACAACCCAGAACTAATTTCAACTTCCATCCAAGGCACTCCAGATTTGAAAGTTTAAAGCCTATCAGAAAAGACATGCTCTAGGTATCGAACAGCGACTTGTATCCCATATGACTGGACGAGATGTTCACAAATTATAACGTGAAAGCCAGTTTTCAATTTTTAATACGGTAGGGCACTCGTATCCATGGATTCAACATCCGCAGTTTCAGTTATTCACTCTTTACTTTGGCCCAAAAATAACCCTTAATTTTGCTTAATAATGGCCAAAAAGCTTACAGTTGTTGAAATCCTAAGATAAGTCGTGAAGTGCTTCCCATCAGTGAAAAAGTGTTAATTATAGACTTATTTTGCATAATTTATCAATTAAACTTCATCATAAGTAAGTATGTAAAGGAAAAATGACATACATATATAGGGTTCGCTACTATCCGCGGTTACACGTATCCACGGTAGGTCTTGGAACATACCCTCCGCGGATACAGGGGAACCTGGAGTATACCTGGAGAGGGTTTCGGGGGTCAACGCTCCCACGGCTCAGTCTGTGACCAAGCCTCATGGTGGATCAGGGCCTGATAAACCAGGCTGTTACCGTTGGCCACATGCAAACCAACGTACGAACCACAGCCCGGCTGGTCAGGTACTGACTTTAGGTGCTTGTCCAGTGCCTGCTTGAAGACAGCCAGGAGTCTATTGGTAATATCTCTTATGTATGCTGGGCGGAAGTTGAACAGTCTTGGGCCCCTGACACTTAATGTGTTGTCTCTTATCGTGCTAGTGGCACCCCTGCTTTTCATTGGGGGGATGTTGCATTGTCTGCCGAGTCTTTTGCTTTTATAGGGAGTGCTTTTCGTGTGCAAGTTTGGTACTAATCCCTCTAGGATTTTCCAAGTGTATATGATTATGTATCTCTCCTGCCTGCATTCTAGGGAGTACAGGTTAAGGAACTTCAAGCATTCCCAGTAATTTAGGTGTTTTATCACAGTTATGTGTGCTGCAAAGGTTCTTTGTACATTTTCTAGGTCAGCAATTTCACCTGCCTTGAAAGGTGCTGTTAGTATGTAGCAATATTCCAACAAGAGTCCTGAAGAGTGTCATCATGGGCTTGGCATCCCTGGTTTTGAAGGTTCTCATTATCCATCCTGTCATTTTTCTAGCAGATGTGATTGATACAATGTTATGGTCTTTGAATGTGAGATCTTCCGACATGATCACTTCCAGGTCTTTGACATTAGTTTTTCGCTCTATTGTGTGGTTGGAATTAGTTTTGTACTCCGATGTAGGTTTAATTTCCTCATGTTTTCTATATCGGAGTAATTGAAATTTCTCAACACTGAATTTCATATTGTTTTCTGCAGCCCCTTTAAAGATTTGGTTCATGTCTGCCTGGAGTCTTGCAGTGTCTTCAATGGAGGACACTGTCATGCAAATTCGGGTGTCATCTGCAAAAGAAGACACGGAGCTGTGGCTAATATCCCTGTCTATGTCAGATATGAGGATGAGGAACAAGATGAGAGTGAGTACTGTGCCTTGGGGAACAGAGTTTTTCACCGTAGCCGCCTCAGACTTTACTCTGTTTACTACTACTCTGTGTTCTATTTGTTAGGAAATTATAGATCCATCTACCAACTTTACCGGTTATTCCTTTATCACGTATTTTGTGTGCTATTACACCGTGGTCACACTTGTCAAAGGCTTTTGCAAAGTTTGTGTATATTACATCTGCATTTTGTTTGTCTTCTAGAGCATCCAGGACCTTGTCATAGTGGTCCAGTAGCTGGGACAGACAGGAGCGACTTGCTCTAAACCCATGCTGCCCTGGGTTGTGTAACTGATGGGTAGATGGGTGGCGATCTTGCTTCTTAGAACCCTTTCAAAGATTTTTATGATATGGGACGTTAGCACTATTGGTCTGTAGTTCTTTGTTATTGCTTTACTGCCTCCTTTGTGGAGTGGGGCTATATCTGCTGTTTTTAGCAGCTGTGGAATGACCCTTTGTGGGATGTAGATGACGTGACATAGAATGAGTCAAATATGGAGGGTTGGCGGCACCCATGCGCCGTCTGTAGGTGAGGCAGAGAAACTCGGGTGTAAACAAACAGAGCGTGGGTCCGATGCACATGTATTACCTTCCTAATTGTAAGTCAATAATTACGTGTTATGTAGGGAGGGGCACTGCACACCCACTATAGATTTCTGTCCATACAGTGTACAGTTAATGATATATTAGGACTAGGAGGTACAATGTGTGCTTATCTAGTCAGGTTGTGCATCCTAATTTGTGTACTTTGTTTATCTGCAGCTAGAAGCATTCGCTATGTTGTATCTAAATAAAGGATTATCAGCACACACCCGAATGTCTCTTTGACCATGCTCCTAGATATTACACAAGTTAAGTAGTTGGTGTGGTAGCCTAGCCTAGGCATACCCGGTGGGGATTGCTGTTTCATTGAGTCGCCGATGGGACATGTTAAAAAAACGGGACCGACCTAACGCCAGGTCAAGTCATTGCTCAGCTCCTGCCCTGCTGTGAGCCAGATTTAGAAGCTGCATTGTTCCAGGAAACCCCGACAATAGCCAGCAGTTTTGAGACAGAGGATTAGATGCCATGAAACGACTCATGGTGCTGAGCGTGGCGCTAAGTGTGAGACGGGCAACACTGCTTCAGACGAAGCAGGAACCAGGGGAACACGTCAGGCAGTATGTGGCGAGACTACGTGGGCTGGCCAGTCTGTCATTGGAACAAAACTGGGACCTGTAGTGTGGCTACCTGCCCTGGCACCGTCGCCATGGACTACACGGAGAACATCGTCAAATTGGTTCTCTTAACTGGTCTGGCAGATGATGACATCAAGAAGGAGGTCCTCGGGACAACAGACATTGACACACGAACTCTGAGTGACACTATCGGTCTAGTCGATAGCAAAGAGACCACCGCCCGTGCCATGGGGACTGAGAACCTACGGGTGGCGGCCAGTGGCTACAAGAAGATGATTCGTGGACGCTGCAGCCAGGTGACACCAGCCCCAGCACAGGATCATGGCGGGCAGGCCCAGATGAGACGCAAGATATGCTGCCAATGCGGCTCCCTCACTCCCCAATTCGGTACAGTGAGAGGCAAACTCAAGGAGCTCACGTTGTGTCTCGGGTGCTGGAAAAAGAACAACCCACGCACCCGAAAATCGTCTCCACCATCATCCAGTGGGTCAGTGGAGGCACTGTTTCACTATGTCGCCACCACCGAAACAGGGTCCGGCGCGGGTGGGGCACTGCCACATCCAACCTTGTCTTTGACAGTAGCTGTGGATGGCGAGGCCTATGCTGGGATGAAGACACCATGTCCACCACGGCGGTCTGTCAGCATTTCTGCAATCGCCGACTCAGGTGCACAAACCTGTCTGATGGGACTGCGGCTCCTCAAGAAGTTGGGCTTACGCCAGCAGCACCTCACTCGTGTCTCTACACGCATTCTTGCCACAAATAATGCACAGATAAATGTTCTGGGGTGCAACTCAAGACTTCCACTGTGGTCTACGTTACAGACTCCACTAGCCGGTTTTACCTGAGCCGAACTGTGTTGGAATAGCTGAGGGTTATCGGGCCGGATTTTCCAAGAATTGGTGCAACGGACACTGGAGTGTGCGGGAATGCTGTGCGTCCAGGCACCCGCCCCACTGTGGCAGAATGCAGATGCCCACGGCATACAGCACTGCCTCCCCGTCCTGCGAGTTTGCCCATAGTACCATCAACTGAGCCCACAGCAGAGATGAAGATATGGCTCTTGGAGAGGTATGCGTCATTGACCTTCAACATATGCCCACACCAGTCACTCCTCGCGATGACAGGCCCCCCATGGAGATTCAGGTTGACCCAGAGGTGCAGCTGGTGGTGACCAGGAGACCTCCAAATGTCCCAGTTCACTGGCAAAAGGAGGTGTCAGACCAACTTGACAGGGATGTGGCACTAGGCATCATAGAGCAATGTGCCTCTGAACACACCTGCGACATGGCTTCACAGTATGGTCTTGACACCCAAGTCAGATGGCACGCCTCGTCATACAGTGGATCTGCAACTGCTAAATCGCCATAGTGTACGGGAGACCCATCACACCGTCCCACCCATTAAACAGGCGAAGGCCATTCCACCTAACACATTCAAGACGGTCACAGATGCATGGAACGACTTTCACTTCATTGAGATCTGGCCCAAGGATCGCCACAAGACAACGTTCCTGACTGAGCAAGGTAGGTTCCACTACTGTCTCACACCCATGGACTTCCTCACTTCGCAGGACGCCTACACACAGTCGTACGACGCCATCATCGCTGATGTACCTAGGAAAACCAAGTGCGTGGATGACACCATCATTTGGGACACAGATTTAAAGGAACATTGGTGGCGAGTGATCGACTACCTGGAACTCGTAGGACACAATGGTGTGATCCTCAACCCAGCTAAGTTTCAGTTTGCCTCAACGGAAGTTGAATTTGCAGGGTTTCAGATAACCAAATCCGAAGTGAAACCTCTACCGAAGTACCTAAATGCCATCGCAACATTTCCCAGACCCTCCAACATTATGGATGTGCGGGCTTGGTTTGGGGTTGTTAACCAGGTGTCACACTATGGCAGGACCACGGACATGATGGCACCATTCAAACCACCCCTTAGCCCTAAGGTCAGCTCCAAATGGGACCCAGAACTGGAAGAGGCGTTCCATCACTCGAAAGAGGCAATCATCAATGAGATCGTGACAAGGGTCGAGATATTCGACCCCAGCAAGCAGACGTGCCTCAACCCCAACTGGTCTAAAACTGGGGTGGGATATTGGCTACGCCAGAAACATTGCAGCTGTGACCATGCGATTCCCGGGTGTTGTGCAGGCGGGTGGAAGATAACACTGGCTGGGTCTCGCTTCTTAAGGGATGCTGAGAAATGGTATGCACCGATTGAGGGAAAAGCCTTAGCTGTCGCGTGGGCACTGGAGGATAGCCACTTCTTCACCATGGGGTGCCGGGATCTCATCATAACGACCGACCACAAGCCGCTCGTGAAAATTCTTGGGGATTAGCACTAGACGACATCACCAATCCGAGGCTCTTCAGACTCAAACAGTGCACCCTAATGTGGCAGTACCAGATTATGCACGTTCCTGGCAAGACTATTCCAGCGGCAGATGCAACGTCTCGATATCCGTCAGCCACGGACCCGATGGACACAGCCAGTGAGTTGTGCACTCTGTCCCCTGTCCAGCTCCTGGCAGGTACCCATGATAACCTGGAGACACTACTCATGGCGGCGGCAAGATCATCTGCGGACTCGCTCAACACTGTCACATGGGAGAGAGTCAAGAAGGGCACCTCTGTAGACCATGACCTCCAACTGCTCACGCCACTAGTCGAGTTTGGGTTCCCACCATTCCACGATGCCTTACCCGAGGAACTGCAACCATACTGGCATTACCGCGACAGATTATCTCTCGTGGATGAAGTCATCATGATGGACCACAGGATCGTGATACCACAAGCACTTCAGAATGAGGTACTACAGACACTTCATGCTGCTCACCAAGGCACCAGTCACATGCACCGCCGTCTTTTGGCCCAGCATCACCAGAGATATTGAGATATCCAGGTGCCATGCTTGCTGGGGAATGTCACCTTCCCAGCCATGCATGCTGGGCGGGCGGAGGTTGCTGTCAAGTCTGTGAAGCGCTTACTGACATTGCGCACAGACGCGAATGGCAGCCTCGACACCGAGGCAGTGACTGCCGGCTTGCTTCAGTATCAAAACACGCCAGACCCTCAGACCAACATGTCACCAGCACAAATCATCTTCGGCAAGAATCTTCGGGACCTCCTACCCATCACCCCAAGGATGCAGGTTTTCACCCAGAGTGGCGTCAAACGTCGGGCATGCAAGAAACCCTCCGACTGAGGTTCGCCAAGCAAGTCGATGATTTACAGCACCGCACCCATCATCTTCCCCCCTTAGCACCCGGTAATCGGGTGGTTCTGAAAAACCAGACCGGGAATCACAGCACGAGATGGGACAGGACCGGTGTGATAGTGGAAACAAAGCCATATGACCAATACTTGGTCAAGGTGGATGGCTCGGGTCGGCTTACTTTGCGGAATCGACGGTTCCTGCGCCACATCCAGGGACTAGCCAATACCAACCAGCCCGTGTCATAAGTAAGTAAGTTTATTCAGGTATACACAAATACATTTACATAGATTATCATACATAGCAGCATATGTGTAGAGAACCTAGGATAACCCAAAAAAGTCAGACAGAGTGACTTATTTCCATTGGAGTCCTTTCACTATATACTTGTCATCAGCCTCCCGACGTCCCATCCAAGCCAGCCAGCGGTGCGTTACAGGATGGCGAGCTGCCTCAAGTGCCCGATGCCGACTCAGCAGCTACACCTCCACAGTCGCACGGCACAGCAACGAACCCGAACCCACCCATAGAGCGCACGGACCAGGCAGTCCCACAGGCAGAAGAGCCAGAACCCGACCCGACCATCTCACAACACACCCCTGTATCGCCACCTCAAAGACCACGCAGAGACAGACGTCCGCCGGCGTACCTTCGGGATTACGTCACAGAGTGAGGAGTTTCCTGCTGAAAACTGGGGGAAATGTGGGATGTAGATGACGTGACATAGAGTGAGTCAAATATGGCGGGTTGGTGGCACCCATGCGCCATCTGTAGGTGAGGCAGAGAAACTCGGGTGTAAATAAACAGAGCGTGTGGCCGACGCACATGTATTACCTTCCTAATATGTAAGTCAGTAATTACGTGTTATGTAGGGAGGGGCACTGCACACCCACTATAGATTTCCATCCATACAGTGTACAATTAATGATATATTAGAACTAGGAGGTACAATGTGTGTTTAGTCAGGTTGTGCATCCTAATTTGTGTACTTAGTTTCTTTGCAGCTAGGAGCATTTGCTATGTTGTATCTAAATAAAGGATTATCCGCACACACCCGAATGTCTCTTTGACCACCCCTGTGTCCATGCTCTCTCTCCATAGGATGTTAAGAGCACGTGATAGGGGCTTCTTCAAATTCTTGATGAACACGGAGTTTCATGAGTCTGGGCCTGGGGCAGAGTGCATGGGCATGTCATTTATCGCCTTTTCGAAGTCATTTGGCGTCAGGATGTCAGATAGGTTTGCATCTACCAAATTCTGTGGCACTCTCATAAAAAACATTTATGTCTTCGACTCTCAATCTGGTTAGCAGCTAAAAACTGAGTCATATTGGGACTTGAGTAGCTCACTCATTTCTTTGGTGTCATCTGTGTAGGACCCACCTCGTTTAAGTAGGAGCCCAATACTGGATGTTGTTCTCGACTTTGATTTGGCATAAGAAAAGAAATACTTTGGGTTTCTTTTGATTTCATTTATGGCTTTTAGTTCTTCCCACATTTCTTGACTCCTGTATGATTCCTTTAGCTTTAGTTCGATATTTTCTATTTCTCTGACCAGTGTCTCCCTACGTATTGCAGATATATTGGCCTCTTTTAGCCGCTCTGTTATTCTTTGCCTTCGCCTGTATAAGGAGCGCCTTTCTCTTTCTAGTTTACATCTCCTTTTTCTTAAAGGAATATGCCTTGAGCATACCTCCAGTGCCACAGAGTTAATCTGTTCTAGACATAGGTTGGGATCTGTAGTGCTTAGGCTATCTTCCCAGTCTATATAATTTAGGACTTGGCTTACTTGTTCCCACTTGTAATTATTAATTTAATATCAGGTCTAGCTTTTTGTGAAAGGTGTAGAAGTGGGCAGTCAGAGGAGTTGAGTTATGTGACTTACTGTGACTTAAGTCCCACTTACCTCAACCAAATTACTTGCAGGTAATAATTCAGGTGATGTTCTGTAAACCTCCTGCAGATAATTTGTTAATAATAATAATTAATAATAATAATAATAATAATAATAATAATAATAATAATAATAATAATAATAATAATAATTAATAATAAATATATTGAAAATGAAAATGAAAAAGTTTATTTTCTTGTAAAGCTTACAATGTGTGGTTTACATATTATAAAATATTAATTACAAAGAAGGCCACTAGCATGCCTAAACATTTCGGGCAGACTAATACTAATTCTTACTCTATACTGATATAGGTTATGGAGAAGTACATTTTAACATACATTATAAGATACATACATAATTAGATACATACATAATTAGGTACATACATAATTAGATTTATAATAGTGAGGTAATACAAATCATATAATAATATTACAAATGGTAAATTTAGTAATGGGAATGGATTTGTCTTAGCATGTATCTTAGGCAAACTTAGGACTAACTTAAGATTGAATAGGCAATGGCTATATTAGGAATTTTATGTTTACAGTCATTTGGGTGAGTGTAAGTGTAAATTAGGGGGAATTACTAGAGTAAGTCTATATTGTTTTGGATGTGTTTATGATACAAAATACAGAGATAAGACAGTATAATAACCTATGTGACATGTCAGGATATCTTATTAATGAAAATAAGATACCAGATATACTAAGCAAATTCCCTAAATTTGCTTGTAACAGATAAGTGAACTGTAGATATAAATCCATATGTACAATTGTTAACCCTTTTGGGCCTAGTTCCTAGGCCTTTTGTGTATGCCTACACCTTGAGAGCAACCTGAATTTCAGCGCCCATATCAACCACATAGCAAAAAAAGTATCCAAAACGGTTGGGATCCTCTCTAAGATACGTTACTATCTACCGCCATCAGCCCTACTCACACTATACTATTCACTCATCTATCCCTACCTCACCTGTGCCATATGTGCTTGGGGATCAACAGCAACAACTCACCTAAAACCAATATTAACTCAACAAAAAGCCGCAGTAAGAATTATCACGCAATCCAATCCCAGGCAACACCCCCCACCCCCGCTCTTCAAAGACCTAAATTTACTCACTGTTCAGAACATCCACACTTACTACTGTGCAACCTACATGTACAGAACCATAAATTCCAATATTAACCCTGAACTAAAACGCTTTCTTGATAGTTGTGACAGGACCCATAGGCACAACACCAGTCACAAAAATCTCTATGACATTCCCCGTGTCCGGCTAAATCTATACAAACGTTCAATGTACATTAATAAATGGCCTAAAATCTGGAACTCCCTACCTGAAAACTCCAAAACTGCAGACTCAGCCACCATTTTCAACACTATCATCAAAAAACATCTTATCTCAAGCAGACATAAACCAAATCTTTAAATGGGCTGCAGAAAACAATATGAAGTTCAATGATGAGAAATTTCAATTACTCAGATACGGAAAACGTGAAGAAATTAAAATCTCATCGGAGTACAAAACTAATTCCAACCACACAATAGAGCGAAAAACTAATGTCAAAGACCTGGGAGTGATCATGTCAGAGGATCTCACCTTCAAGGACCATAACAATGTAGCAATTGCATCTGCTCGAAAAATGACAGGATGGATAATGAGAACCTTCAAAACCAGGGATGCCAATCCCATGTTGACACTTTACAGATCGCTTGTTCTATCTAGGCTGGAATATTGCTGCACACTAACCGCACCTTTCAAGGCGGGTGAAATTGCTGACCTTGAAAATGTGCAGAGAACCTTCACCGCACGCATAAGTGCGATAAACCACGTCAACTACTGGGAACGCTTGAAGTTCCTAAACCTATACTCTCTAGAACGTAGGCGGGAGAGATACATTATTATATACACATGGAAAATTCTCGAGGTCTTAGTACCAAACTTGCACACAAAAATCACTCCCTACGAAAGCAAAAGACTCGGCAGGCGATGTAACATCCCCCCAATGAAGAACAGGGGTGCCACTAGCACGTTGAGGGACAACACAATAAGTGTCAGGGGCCTAAGATTGTTCAACTGCCTCCCAGCATACATCAGGGGGATTACCAACAAGCCCCTGGCTGTCTTCAAGCAGGCACTGGACAGGCACCTCAAGTCGGTACCTGATCAGCCGGGCTGTGGTTCGTACGTTGGACTGCGTGCGGCCAGCAGTAACAGCCTGGTTGATCAGGCTCTGGTCCAACAGGAGGCCTGGTCACAGACCGGGCCGCGGGGGCGTTGACCCCTGGAATTCTCTCCAGGTAGACTCCAGGTAGAACACACCCCACCATCACCTAAACACATGAAAACACCGATTCACGCACACACACATCCTCTTCATCTACACCAACACTGACCTGGAGTATACCTGAAGAGAGTTCCAGGGGTCAACGCCCCTGCGGCCCGGTCTGTGACCAGGCCTCATGTTGGATCAGAGCCTGATCATCCAGGCTGTTACTGCTGGCCGCACGCAGTCCAACGTACGAACCACAGCCTGGCTGGTCAGGTACCGACTTTAGGTGCCTGTCCAGTGCCTGCTTGAAGACAGCCAGGGGTCTATTGGTAATCCCCCTTATGTATGCTGGGAGGCAGTTGAACAGTCTTTGGCCCCTGACACTTATTGTGTTGTCTCTCAACGTGCTAGTGGTACCCCTGCTTTTCATTGGGGGTATGTTACATCGCCTGCCGAGTCTTTTGCTTTCGTAGGGAGTGACTCTCGTGTGTAAGTTTGGTACTAATCCCTCGACAATTTTCCACGTGTATATAATAATGTATCTCTCCCGCCTGCGTTCTAGGGAGTACAGGTTTAGGAACTTCAAGCGTTCCCAGTAATTGAGGTGGTTTATGCGTGCCGTGAAGGTTCTCTGCACATTTTCTAGGTCAGCAATTTCACCTGCCTTGAAAGGTGCAGTTAGTGTGCAGCAATATTCCAGCCTAGATAGAACAAGCGACCTGAAAAGTGTCAACATGGGCTTGGCATCCCTGGTTTTGAAGGTTCTCATTATCCATCCTGTCATTTTTCTAGCAGATGTGATTGCTACGGTGTTATGGTCCCTGAAGGTGAGATCCTCTGACATGATCACTCCCAGGTCTTTGACATTAGTTTTTCGCTCTATTGTGTGGTAGGAATTTGTTTTGTACTCCGATGAAATTTTAATTTCCTCGCGTTTTCCATATCTGTTTGGGA
Source organism: Cherax destructor (assembly GCA_009830355.1). Lineage (NCBI taxonomy): Eukaryota > Metazoa > Arthropoda > Malacostraca > Decapoda > Parastacidae > Cherax > Cherax destructor. The sequence goes on from WNWK01005833.1 coordinate 76,031, forward strand.
ACAGAACAGGTGTTGCCCAGCTGAACATAACGAATGACAACACCCAAAGGATAGTAAACATAAAATCCCGAATATAGCTATTGTCTAATAAATCTCAAACTAGTCTTAATTGCCTGATATACTCCAATATAGGAGCTTTAATAGAAACTATGTAACATGCCAAGACAAAAACCATTCTTATTACTAATTTTACAATCTAAATATTCTGAACTACCTCACTATTGTAAATCTATTTAATCATTTGAAATTTGTATTCATATGTAATTTGTAATATAGATTAAAAACTAGTATTAAGTCTGACCGAAATGCCTAGCATGCCCAGGCATGCTAGGCATGCTAACGGCCATCTTTGTAATTATTGTCTTCTAATTTTAAAACATCCTGTGGACAGTAGCTCTTGCGCTACCGTCCACAGGATGGATAAGGGGTGCACAATAAACTAGCCACTTCGGTGGCAAAATCTAATCTTATGATACAAAAAAGAGAATTAGGTGGTTCTTATTTGGTTAGCTGATGATGGGGTGTGTTAGGGAGATAAGATTTTTTTAACGGTAGTTTTGACAATGGTGTTTGAGTCTGCGGTTCTAGAGTTTTCAGGCAGGGAGTTTCAGATTTTAGGCCCTTTTATGTACATCGATTTTTGTAGAGGTTTAGCCGGACACGGGGTATGTCATAGAGATTTTTGTGTCTGGTATTGTGTCTATGGGTCCTGTTGCAACTATCAAGAAAGTGTTTTAGTTCAGGGTTAATATTAGAATTTATGGTTCTTTAAATGTAGGTTGCACAATAGTAGGTGTGAATGTTCTGTACGGTGAGTAGGTTTAGGTTTTTGAAAAGTGGGGAAGGGGGTGTTGTCTAGTATTGGATTGCGTGATAAATCTTACTGCGGCTTTCTGTTGGGTTATTATCGGCTTTAGGTGAGTTGCTGTTGTTGATCCCCCATGCACAAATAGCATAGGTGAGGTAGGGATAGATGAGTGAGTAATGCTGATTGTGGTACACAGTAACTTATCTTGGAGAAGAGTCTACCTGGAGTCTACCTGGAGAGAATTCCAGGGGTCAACTGTTTTGGATACTTTTTTATTTGTTGGATATGGGTGTTGAATTTCAGGTTGTTGTCAAGGTGCAGGCCCAGAAATTTGCCCTCATTATGTTTAGCAATAAGAGTGTTGTCATTCGTTATGTTCAGCTGGGCAACACCTGTTCTGTTCCCAAACAGAATGTAGAAGGTTTTGTCAATATTAAGTGTAAGTTTATTAGCAGTCATCCAGTTTGATATTTTTAGTAGCTCTTCGTTAACAATGGTGTTGAGTGATGCAAGATTAGGGTGGGAGGTGACATAAGTCGTGTCGTCAGCAAAGAGAATAGGTTTAAGGTGTTGTGATATATCAGGAAGATCATTGACGTATAAGAGGAAGAGCAGGGGACCAAGGACACTTTTTTGTGGTACTCCAGTATCCAGTGGTCTTATTGATGAGGGTGTGTCCTTAATAGAGACGTATTGATGCCTGTTAGTAAGGTAGGATTTGAAATATGTAAGTGCGTGGTCTCTTATGCCATAATGATCAAGTTTGTGGAGTAGGATGCTGTGGTCTACTGTATCAAAAGTTTTCCTTAGGTCGATAAGGAGTCCTAATGGATATTCATTTTATTTAAGTGCTGTGTAAAGCAGGTCTAGCATTTTTACAATTGCGTCGTTTGTGCTTTTGCTTTCCCTGAAGCCAAATTGGCAGGTGTTGAATATGCTTTGCGCTGTTATAAAGAAATATAATCTCTTATGCATAAGTTTCTCGAAGATTTTGGATAGCAACGGTAAGTTTGATATTGGCCTGTAGTTGTTTACATCTGTAGGTTCACACAACCCACACCAGTCGACTAACACCCAGGTACCCATTTACTGCTAGGCGAACAGGGACAGCATGTATGTTAAGGAAACGCCCTGTTTCCACCCGTACCGGGGATCGAACCACGGACCTCAATGTGTGAGCTGAGTCCACTACCAAGCGAACCACAGGATACCTATTTCCATTACCTGGAGTATACCTGGAGGGGGATTTTGGGGGTCAACGCCTCCGCGGCCAAGTCAGTGACCAGGCCTCACAGTGGATCAGGGTCTGATCAACCAGGCTATTACTGCTGGCCGCAGTATACCGACGGACCAAAAAAAAAAAAGCCTGGTCAGGAATTGACTTTAGGTGCCTGTCCAACGCCTTTTTTAAGACAGCCAGAGGTCTATTGGTAATCCCCCGTTCCTGTCAAGACGCCATTCACGGTAGACCATCTGGTTTGTCGAAGTGTGCCCATGTCAGTGCTGCTTAGACCGTGTAAATATTGCTATGGCCGCTCATGCAGGAGGAGCCACATGTCTATGGTACATCCAACAAAATAAGCAGACTCTTGGATGTCACCACCGCCCGCCTCCGGCTGGGTTACAAGTATCTTTGGCTGGTTAAATCACAACCACCAGATGTAGACCAAACAAAATGTAAACTTTGTCAGTTGGATTATTGTCACACTCTGCGTCATTATGTACTGGAGTGCGACAAAATTAATGAATTCAGAGACAACTCACTCAGAAATGTTCAAGATATGTCAAAGTATTTTATCCACAGAGGTATATTACAGACCATTCTGGAAAAATACCCTGACTTTGCTCCCTGTAAATAAAGCATTGCCACGTGTGTGTGTGTGTGTGCGTGTTGATTGCCATTTTGTCCTATGCACATGTCGATTGAAGGCTGGGCCTGTTGTGTGTGCGTGTGTATGTATATATGTGTGTGTATGTTAGTTAGTTAGTTACCATTTTGTCCTAGGCACATGTCGATTTGACACTAGGCCTGTTGTATGTATGTGTGTGAGTGTGTGTGTGTGTGTAAGGAAACACTTCGAAATGTTTCCGCCCCGTCGGGAATAGAACCCGGGCCCTCCGTGCGTGAAGCGAGAGCTTTACCACTAGGCCACCGGGGATGTGTGTGTGTTAGTTACCATTTTGTCCTAGGCACATGTCAATTAGACACTAGGCCTGTTGTATGTATGTGTGTGTATGTGTGTGTAAGGAAACACTTCGAAATGTTTCTGCCCCACCGGGAATTGAACCCGGCCCCTCCGTGCGTGAAGCAAGAGCTTTACCACTGGGCCACCGGGGGCGATGTGTGTGTGTGTGTGTGTGTGTGTGTGTATGTGTGTATGTGTATGTGTGTGTGTGTATGTGTGTATGTGTATATGTAAGTGTGTATGTATATGTGTGTGTGTGACCCAACAATAAAATTTGCACCAAGAACTCATTACAGTTGTGACCGGGTGTAGACTAGTGAATTGTTCATTGCGTTATAATTTGTTCATGATTGTAACCATGTATAAACGTAAGTAAGTAAATTTACTTACATGTTTCATTACCTTTGTAACTTGTGAGTTCATTACCTTTGTAGCTTGTTAGTTCATTACCTTTGTAACTTGCTCAGCTATCAAAACTTTGGGGTCCAGTCCCTGGACCCATTATGTACCTCTGTAATCTTTTGACTACCGCCCACAGGATGGGTATGGGGTGCATAATAAAGATATCAAACTAACTAACGCACTGAAGACATCCAGATCAAGATGTGTCCCGTAGCATGGTTGATAGCACACTCATTCACACATTGAGATCCTTGGTTCGATCCTCGGTGTGGGGAATTATGAGTTATCTGTATGGGTTTCACCAACACTTACATACAAATAATCTCAACGGGAGGTGACCGCCAACAATATTTACCGCAGTTACCCCCGCGAGGCGTGTGAGGAAACTTAAACCACTCCTTGTCCCGCCAAGACTTCCTCCAATATCTCACGCGCTCTAGACACAGCTATCCTAGACCAGTATTATAAATTACAATTAGATAACACCAATGGTATGGCGTTACGATTAGTTGTGGACTGTATGTGTAAATTGGACTGATAGGAAAGGGGGTAAGGGGTTACACGTGTCAACATAATAAGACCACCACTTACCCAAGTTCGTTGGAGTCTACCTGGAGTCTACCTGGAGAGAATTCCAGGGGTCAACGCCCCCGCGGCCCGGTCCGTGACCAGGCCTCTTGTTGGACCAGAGCCTGATCAACCAGGCTGTTACTGCTGGCCGCACGCAGTCCAACGTACGAACCACAGCCCGGCTGATCAGGTACCGACTTGAGGTGCCTGTCCAGTGCCTGCTTGAAGACAGCCAGGGGCTTGTTGGTAATCCCTGATGTATGCTGGGAGGCAGTTGAACAATCTTGGGCCCCTCACACTTATTGTGTTGTCCCTCAACGTGCTAGTGGCACCCTGCTCTTCATTGGGGAATGTTACATCGCCTGCCGAGTCTTTTGCTTTCGTAGGGAGTGATTTTTGTGTGCAAGTTTGGTACTAAGCCCTCGAGAATTTTCCATGTGTATATAATAATGTATCTCTCCCGCCTGCGTTCTAGAGAGTACAGGTTTAGGAACTTCAAGCGTTCCCAGTAGTTGAGGTGGTTTATCGCACTTATGCGTGCCGTGAAGGTTCTCTGCACATTTTCAAGGTCAGCAATTTCACCCGCCTTGAAAGGTGCAGTTAGTGTGCAGCAATATTCCAGCCTAGATAGAACAAGCGATCTGTAAAGTGTCAACATGGGCTTGGCATCCCTGGTTTTGAAGGTTCTCATTATCCATCCTGTCATTTTTCGAGCAGATGCAATTGCTACATTGTTATGGTCCTTGAAGGTGAGATCCTCTGACATGAACACTCCCAGGTCTTTGACATTAGTTTTTCGCTCTATTGTGTGGTTGGAATTAGTTTTGTACTCCGATGATATTTTAATTTCTTCACGTTTTCCGTATCTGAGTAATTGAAATTTCTCATCATTGAACTTCATATTGTTTTCTGCAGCCCATTTAAAGATTTGGTTTATGTCTGCTTGGAGTCTTGCAGTGTCTTCAACGGTGGACACTGTCATACAGATTCGGTGTCATCTGCAAAGGAAGACACAGCACTGTGGCTTATATCCCTGTCAATGTCTGATATGAGGATGAGGAATAGGATGGGAGCAAGTACTGTGCCTTGTGGAACAGAGCTTTTCACAGTAGCTGCCTCAGACTTTACTCTGTTGACTACTACTCTTTGTGTTCTATGTGTTAGGAAATTATAAATCCATCTACCAACTTTTCCTGTTATTCCTTTATCACGCATTTTGTGTGCTATTACACCATGGTCACACTTGTCAAAGGCTTTTGCAAAATCTGTGTATATAACATCTGCATTCTGTTTATCTTCTAGAGCATCCAGGACCTTGTCGTAGTGGTCAGTAGTTGGGACAGACAGGAGCGGCCTGCTCTAAACCCATGCTGTCCTGGGTTGTGCAATTGATGGGTATCAAGATGGGTGGCGATCTTGCTTCTTAGAACCCTTTCAAAGATTTTTATGATATGGGACGTTAGCGCAATTGGTCTGTAGTTCTTTGCTATTGCTTTACTGCCCCCTTTGTGGAGCGGGGCTATGTCTGTTGTTTTTAGTAGCTGCGGGACGATCCCAGTGTCCATGCTCCTCTCCATAGGATGTTAAAAGCATGTGATAGGGGCTTCTTGCAGTTCTTGATGAACACGGAGTTCCATGAGTCTGGGCCTGGAGCGGAGTGCATGGGCATGTCATTTATTGCCTTTTCAAAGTCATTTGGCGTAGTGATGATGTCAGAAAGGCATGCGTCTGTCAAGTTCTGTGGCACTCTCATGAAAAAATCATTTAGGTTTTCGATTTTCAGTCTGGTTAGTGGCTCGCTAAAGACTGGTCATACTGGGATTTAAGTAACTCACTCATTTTCTTGCTGTCATCTGTGTAGGACCCATCCGGTTTAAGTAGGGGCCCAATACTGGTTGTTGTTCTCGACTTTGATTTTGCATAGGAAAAGAAATACTTAGGGTTTCTTTCAATTTCATTTATGGCTCTTAGTTCTTCCCGTGTCTCTTGATTCCTATAAGATTCCTTTAGTTTTAATTCGATGTTTGCTATTTCTCTGACTAGTGTCTCCCTACGTATTTCAGAGATATTGGCCTCCTGTAGCCGCTCCGTTATTCTGTGCCTTCGCCTGTATAGGGCGCCTCTCTCTTTCTAGTTTGCATCTTCTCCTCCTTTTCCTTAAGGGAATTTGCCTTGAGCAAACCTCAAGTACCACAGAGTTAATTTGTTCAAGACATAGGTTGGGATCCGTGATGCTTAGGCAATCTTCCCAGTTTATATCATTTAGGACTTGGTTTTACTTGGTCCCACCTTATGTTTTTGTTATTGAAGTTGAATTTGGAGAAAGCTCCCTCACGGCTGATCACATTTTGTTGATCTGGAGCTCCCGCATGCATGTCTGGACCTCTATTATGTTGTGATCTGAGTATATTGTTTTTGATATGATGACATTTCGTATCAGATCATCATTGTTGGTGAAGATGAGGTCCAGCGTATTCTCTAATCTTGTGGGCTCTACTATTTGCTGGTTTAAGGTGAACTTGGTGCAGAGATTTAAAAGTTCATGCATGTGTGAATTTTCATCTGAGCTGCCTCCTGGTGTTATCTCTGCTACCACATTGTTTGCAATGTTCCTCCATTTAGGTGCCTGAGGTTGAAATCCCCAGTAGCAAGATGTTGGGGGCAGGAGCTGGAAGATTTTCCAGACAGTGGTCAATTTTCAGAAGCTGTTCCTGGAATTTTGGGACGTTGCATCCGGGGGCTTGTAGACAACCACGATGACCAGGTTTTGATTCTCGACCTTTATTGCTAGTACTTCAACTACATCATTTGAGGCATTTAGTAGTTCTGAACATATAAGTGACTCTGTGATATACAGAGCCAACCCCCTTTTGCCTATTCACTCTGTCACACCTGTATAGGTTGTAGCCAGGATCCATATTTCATTGTCCAAGTGATCTCTTATGTGGGTCTCTGTGAAAGCCGCAATGTCACATCTACAACGGTCAGACATACACCACACTTGTGGCCTCAATGGAAGCTGAAGATGAGTCAGATGCACGGGACCTGCCTGCAATGAATGATGAGGCAGTCATGCCACAGGCACCATCAGAGAACGCTAATTTGACCAAGGTGCCTGTTGGGGTGATGGGTGTTGAAGAGGGAACTAACTCAGAAATGCCTTCCTCTGGAAAGGCATTTGATTCGCCTGACCTTCCTCAAATTATAACAAACTTGCAGAAAAAAATTGAGCATCTTGAACAGATGCTGACAAGTTTAATAAATATATATAGTCAAGATGATGCTCCTGAGTACGTTGATGATGTCAAAAGTGCATCAACAATCTCGGTTCAGTTTCAAGCAATTTGTAAGAAAGAAGCCCATGACTCTTTGCTTCAAAACTTGCCTTGGAACTGGTTGCGTATATGCCGAAAAATGCTTAGAGTAAAAGGTTCTGAAGATAAACACGTACAAACTATCCTATTTGCTCTTAAGTGTCTGCACACTGTAGGGAAAGCATAATAGTCTTACCATCTTATAAGTAAGAGATTGTAATAACTCGCTACAATGGATAGATTACAAATCTTTTCATGGAACATTGCTTCCATCAGGAAGCGGTTGCCTGACTTACATCATATTAGTGCAACCAAGAATATTGAAGTCATCTGTTTGCAGGAATGTAGACTGCAAGATGGAGCACCTCCACCAAAGTTGCCTGGATATGCAGCTTATAACTTAAGGTCAACCAACTGTTGTGTGATGTATGTCAGAAAGAACTTGCCACATTCACTCCTTACCCTGCAGAGTCGAGAAAACATGCAGTATCTTGGTGTCAGAGTATACGCAGGCAATTTTTCCATAAATATTTTTAATCTTTATGCCCCAGCGAACCAGCTTCGACCTGATGCTTTACCAGATCGCATCAATAGTGAACCTACCCTCATTCTTGGAGACTTTAATGCCAGACATAAGAATATTGGTGGGTCTATAACAAACACCAATGGAACTAAACTAGTGAAATTTCTAAATGATCATGATAATGTTCGAATTGTGGGCACTACTAAGCCTACTCACATATATGGTGGCATACTAGATCTGTGCCTTGGATTTAATACATCATATACGATGCATGACTCTGTCATAGTTGATGATCTTCTATCTGATCACTTCCCAAGACTCACAACTAGCAATCAAGGAGCTAAATGCAGAAGGAGGAAACTTATTCTCAACCAAGAACACAGAGATAACTTTATTAACCACTTGGATCAATGGTATAAAAACTACGAGCCCATTGGCACACAAAAATTCAATGATGATCTAGTTACCACTATTGAGACTGTACTCACAGATCAAGTGGGCAGGAAAAGAAAACATAAACCTTCCACTATAAATGACAATAAATACCAATGTAAATACTATAATGACCCACAGCTACGCAGTCTAACACATGCAGCTAGGAGGATTGGTAAAGCATACTGTGAATGTAGAACCCCAGACCTTCTCAGAACGTTCCAAGCTGCACTAACAAATGCAAGAAATGAAAGCAAGAACTTAGGCAACAGGAATGGGAACAATTCGTTAATGGATTAAATAGGTCTATCCCTTTAAGTCTGGCATGGAAGGTATAAATAAAATAACCAGGAAAAAGACTGGCAATGTTGCTCATCCCTTTCCACTTGAAAAAGCAAATGACCTCATAAATGACTGGTCCAAAATCTCCAGGCATGAAAACCTGCCATCTCATATTAGAGAAAACTTAGAGAGTGCTTCTGAAGAAATGTTTGAACTGATTAATTTTATGAGCCAAAATATTGATGAGTGATTGCCTCTTCACAGAGTATGAATTAGATAACGCATTAACTAAAGGTCGATCAACTGCTCCTGGAGAGGATGGTATAACCTATGATATTCTCAGAACTTTAAGGCACGTGCCTAATAATCCTTTGTTGGCACTGTATAATATCAGTTACATTGATGGAGTTCTTTTCCTACTTCCTGGACCAATAGTCTCATTGTGCCTATCCCTAAGCCCCAACAGCCTGATACATTTAGACCGATCTCCTTAACTAGCTGTCTTTGTAAAATTTTTGAAAGAATGATACTTAACAGACTGTACTATAGAATCAGACACCAACTCTCCCCCTCCCTCTATGGGTTCATGAAAGGTAAGAGTGTGCAGAATTGTATCTCCACCTTTCTCACCTCACACACCTCTACTAGTTTTACCACATTTCTTAATCTAAAATCTGCATTTGATATCGCGAACAGAACTGTTATACTACATGAACTAGCCAAAATGAATATTGGTGGTAGCCTACTCTGCTGGATAATAGGATACCTGTCAAACAGAGTATCCTCTGTCCTCTACCAAGGCTTTAGAAGCGAGTCTAAAGAAATGTCCCTAGGTACACCGCAGGGAGGAGTTCTCAGTCCCATGCTATTTAATATTCTGATTAATGCCCTCTTAAATGCTCTACCTGCCTCACCTAAACATATAGCTATAAGCTATGCTGATGACATCATGATCCATACAACAGGGCATAAAATGATGAGTTCCGTTCTTAATGAAGTTCAAGCAATTTGTAATCGACTAGGCCTCATAATATCTTCCTCTAAAACAAAGATATTAACAAGCAAACGACATCCCCCACCCATCTATTTGCAGGGTGAAAACATTAGCTACGTTAAAACTTACAGATATCTTGGTGTAGATGTATCCTTTACCAAATCTACTATACCACAACTAAATAAAAAATGCAAAGATAGACTAAATGCTCTTAAAGCTGTTGCTGGATACAACCCCAACTATGGTGCTAATGTGAGAATCGCGAGAATGATGTACATAGCCTATATTAGGTCCTTAACTGATTATGCTGCTCCCATGTTGATATTAGCTCGAGAAAGTTCTCTCCGACCCTTGGAGTTAATGCAAAATGAAGCTCTCAGAATTATTCTTGGCTGTCCCAAATCTACAAAGGTTCTTAATATGAGGAAGGAGCTTGGTATTACTAGTATCAGTGATAGGATTGTTGAGATTAACACTGTACTTGGTATTAGAATGTTAAGAAATGAACCAGACACTGTCACAATGAATCTTACTAAATGTCTAGAGTAAATACTCACAGATCTAAATGGATTGTGAAAACATGCAATTACATTAAGTTTTACAACCTGCATGAATTGTATCACTGTAGGCAATAAGAGCATTTCACCCCTCCATGGAAGATGTGTTCATTTAATATCACATACCTGCAAGTCCCTCCCAAGAAGCTCATTGCTAGTAATCCCTTCCTTAAATCACTTGTTAAAGCAACTGCTCAAGAAGAAATTTATCGCCTAGCTGGTAGTAATAAGTTATCTCAAGTTATATACACTGATGGATCTAAACAGGAGTCTTCTGGCAGGGCTGCATCTGCTCTGGTTGCCACCTCCCTAGTTAAGAACAATAATATTTTTTTTGAACTAGGCATAAGAATTAACAACTGGGCGTCTACACTGCAAACTGAATTGTTTGCAATCCTTATGGCACTAAAGCTAACTTATGACACTGAGCTTGACTCTATCATCATTACTGATTCTATGTCATCATTGAAGGCTCTTGACTCATATAATGACTCTAACAGCATGCTCATTGGAGAAGCCAGGTATAGATACTCAAAAATCCGGGACAAAGGAATTAAAGTACATTTGCTATGGATTCCGTCACACATTGGATTACTCCTTCATGATAAAGTTGATGTGTTAGCCAAGAAGAGCACCCATAAGGAGAATGTAGAATATAACTTTGGTATATCTGTGTCTAGCATTAGGAATAATATTAGGAGATAAATAAATAATGAAAATGATAGCTATAGGAATGCAGTTAGAAGCCTGAGTAGATCTATAACCCACTATGATAACATGAATGTAGATAAGTATGTTTATGGAGCAACTTGCAATGTGAACAGACTGACTGATGTTGTAGTGGCCAGGCTTCGGCTTGGCTACAAGTACTTCTGGCAGTTTGGGAGATACACAGATGATGATCAAACTAAATGCAAATTATGTGATCAGGCATATGGTCACTGTCTTGAACACTATGTGCTGAATTGTCCACTTGTTGAGGAATATAGAGATAGACAGTATAATAACCTATGTGACATGTCAAGATATCTTATTAGTGAAGGTAGGATACCACTTATTCTAAGCAAATTTCCTAAATTTGCTTGTAACAGATAAGTGAACTGTAGATATAAATCCAAATTAATTTCCATGAACGTGCCTATCTGTGCTCATGATAATGCGAGCACAGATGGGCATGTTTGTGGAGCAACTTGCAATGTGAACAGACTGACTGATGTTGTAGTGGCCAGGCTTAGGCTTGGCTACAGGTACTTCTGACAGTTTGGGAGACACAGATGATGATCAAACTAAATGCAAATTATGTGATCAGGCATATGGTCACTGTCTTGAACACTATGTGCTTAATTGTGCACTTATTGAGGAATATAGAGATAGACAATATAATAACCTATGTGACATGTCAAGATATCTTACTCATGAAATAAGATACCTGCTTGTAACAGATAATTGAAATGCAGATATAAACCCAAATGTACAATTGTTAACCCCTTTGGGGCCTAGTGCCTAGGCCTTTTGTGTATCCATATGCTCTTGCGCTACCGTCCACAGGATGGATATGGGGTGCACAATAAACTAGCCACTTCGGTGGCAAAATCTAAATCGGGAACTCCAACATTGGAATTTTCTCGTAATCACCAATTAATTCTTCCCACCTGTTAACGAATTCCTCAGATAGGGTTTCATCCCAAGCACAATTCTGCTTCCATGCCTCTTGTACCAACAATTTCCCTCGGATTGTAAGAGGGGCCACTAAGCCTAGTGGATCGAAACATTTTGAAATTTCAGCAAGTAGGACTCTCTTAGTTAATTTATTGGGCATACTATAATTATTAGGCTTTAACGATATCAAGTCTCTCTCAGTATCCCAAGTCAGTCCCAATACATTGCTACACCCAGATACTCCATCTCCGGGATTGTCTTTATTTAATCGGTCCTTTAACCTGGACGAATTACTGTTCCACTCCCTGAGAGGCATATTCGCACCTTGCATTATGTCATTAGCCCCTTCATATATCTTCATTAGCTCCTCTTCAGTTGACGTCACACCCAGGAAATTGTCCACATAGAATTGTTTACTCATTATTTCACTCAGTGGACCACCTGTATGTTTAAGATGCGCATTTATCGTCGCCTGAAGTAAGAACGGACTAGAAGTAGCCCCAAATAAGATACTTCTGAATCTGAAGGTTTTCAGAGGACTAAGTGGATTGCTAGGATCCTCTGGCCACAGAAATCTTGTGTAATCCCGATCCGTTTCTTGTAATCCCACTCTCAGGAAAGCTTTACTTATGTCTGCTGTAAAGGCATAATTATTAACTCTGAAATTCAATAATACATCTCCCAATTTCTCCGTCAGCGACGGACCTGTCATTAAACAATCATTCAAACTAGGTACATTTTTATTACCCCTGGCACTACAATTAAACACGATCCTCAAAGGAGTGGTTTTCGAATCCTTCTTCACTCCGTGATGAGGTAAGTAGTGGCCATGAATATTGGCTTGCTCAGGGGGTACCTCCTCTATGAACTGGTTAATTAACTGTTCATTAATGATCCCATTATAAGCAGTCAGCAATTCTGGTGTCTTACTCAATTCGTGGAGCTGGGCCTTTAACTGACCATACGCCATCCGGTAATTAGTAGGTAATTCCGGATGGTTCAGCTTCCATGGGAGTCGCACCCAGTATTGTCCAGACTCAAATTTAACATCCTTCAGGTATTGTTCCTGAGTGAAGGAATCATCTGGACTTTCTTCATTTACATTAATCCCAATACTGTCCAGTTCCCACAATTTGTGCACTGGCTCAACAGCATTCTCTATTGAAGAATATGTACACTGGGGTGACGTTTCATGAGTAAGACACACAGTGACTGCATTTACGGCTTCCTCCAGTCATTCATTACTGCGAGGAAGCCTGCCATAAATTACATGGCCTGCACTAGTGTTGAGAAGAGTGACACCGCATCTCTTCGTCATACCCTTCACAAAGGCTGCATAATAGTTGCTGCCTATTAATACTCCTATTGGTCCCACAGAGTCATTGTTGACCACTGAGGGTGCCAGTTTCACATTATTCTGTGAGAGTCTCTGCATGGTGGCATTAAGACCCACAGTGGAAATTTTCTCCAGTAGTCTATCCACGAGTACTGCATTAACTTGGGTCTTCTCTCTGCCCAGACCGACGTTTATATAAACCGTGTCATACGACTGGGCCCTTTTATCTGAGAGAAAACCTGATAATTTTAATGTGGTAGGATCCCCCCTTCGTACTTTCATCCCATTAAGGCAACTGCGCTTTATGAAAGTACGCTGTGATCCCTGATCTAACAACGCTGTTACAGTCTTGGATTTACGCCATTTATCTTTAACTATCATGTCCAACACAGGTAGTGCTACTTCAGCTAAACCATTACGAACGTTAGCTGTAAGTTTTACGTGCGCCACTGTAGTGTCGGGGTGATTATCCTTATCATTACTAGGATTACACCCACTCTTACACATCACTATGTGGTGCCTGCCATTATTGCATTGGTGACAAGTATTCAGTTTGGTCTGGCAATCCCTCACATTATGATTACCAAGACATCGAATACACCGGTCCAGTTCATCCAATCTCTTCACTTTCGCCTCCCAAGAATTATAGGTAACGCAAAGTTTAGAGAGGTGGGTTTCATTACAAAAGAGACAATCTCTCTTCTCTTAGCTCGACAGCATACCCCCCCGGGTTACCCTTACTGGGGTGTTTATTCTTCCTGTCTTGTTGTGACGAACCACTATTACTGGTCCCTGTCACTTGATATGTGCCAACATAACCCTTTTTAGTGGATGGGTTGTAACTATTACCATTGGGATCATTTTTCCCTTTGTGGAATTTAACGGGTGACTCAACGTCATTATGACCTGTATTCTTAAAGGTAGTGGGCTGGCTAGTTTGCAACTGAACAATTAATTCCTGCAAACCCGTCCTTATCTCCTCCAACCCGAAGTAAGCCTTGTGGTACTTGTTAGATAACCACTCTATCATCTTATGGTTCAATTTAGCTCATATCACCGGACCCACGAACCAACTTGCATTCTCCAAATTGTATTTATTACTCAAAATCTTGAGAGTGCTCTCTAGTTTGATCCGAAATTGTTGCAACCCTTTATAGTTGTGATCTGGCGGTTTCAAATTAACCACGGCAATTACTATATCCAATGTATGCTGTTCCGAATTACCATAAGTACCCTCTAGCAGATGAACAGCTTCTCTATAAGAGTCGTTTACATTGGGGAAAGCCTGAATGAGAATGAGGGCATCTCCCCTCAATTGTCCCTTTAAATAAATCAACTTAGCAACACTTTCCAGATCCTTCCGATCATGTACCATTGCCTTGAAAACTGACCAAAATTCCCCCCAGCTGTCTCCCGGCTGGAACGACAACAACTGTACTTCTGGGAGTCTGGGGAGGGACATTTTATTTACCGCGTGAGGCTGGCCCACCCCGTCACTCATACTCTTTAGCCTATCCAGTACCTTAACTTTGCAAGCACAAATGACTTCTTCCAAGTCACCATATTGTTGTAACAGTGTTTCTCGATCCTCATCACTCTCACAATCCTCCAGTAACTCAATTTCATAGACTTGGAACCACTGCACATACGACGTGTACCTACGTTCTAGTAACTCGAAATTTGTTTCTAAGTCAATAGCACTCGTCGACGGCTCGTTCACTAAGTCCACACACGTATTGTGTGCCTTTGTCACATGTCCCTTGTGAGCTTGTAACGACGCTTTCTTGCCTTTAATATCCATGGTTTTGCTACCTGGCATGGGAACTCCGTTAGGTTCAGTCATGGTTGTAGAATTAATAACCACTGATAGTACAATTAAGTAAATCCTTTATAAAGGTGATTCTCACACCTCACTCTTGCACAAATCGTAGCCACGCCTGGGCTAACAATTGATTGGACTAATTATTACAATTCTCCCCACAATTAATTAATCTGTGTACTCTATACTCACTTTCTACAATCAGTCACTTAATTATTAAATAATTAATTCAATAATGATTAATTCACTAATCACATCCGGTTCGAAGGACCAATGGGCGATGTGGGGAATTAAGAGATTACCTGTCTGGGCTTCACCACCACTTACAACAAAATAATCTCCCGGGGAGTGGACCGACTAGTATAATTTTACCGCGGTTACCCCCGTTGAGGCGTGTGAGAAAACTTGACCCACTCCTGGTCACATCCAAGGGGTCCCTTCGATATTCTCTCTAAATCCACATCTATCCTTGAACAGTTTATTAAGAATGAGTAACACCAATAGTTACGGTATTGTTAAATTTTGTGGACTGTATGGGTTAATATCTGACTGATTGGGGAGAAGGAGGAAAGAGTACAACTTAATATCACTCACCCTTTATCCGTGCCATTGCTGTTCACTTGAAGATCCCGTCATTATCATTCCCAAAATAGACCCACATTGTGGGGAATTGTGGGAGATAAGTCTATCTGGGACACCGCCACTTGCAATAAACCAACTCCCAGGGAGATGACCGACTAGTATAATTTTACCGCAGTCATTCCCTTTAAGGTATGTGAGAACTTTACCCACTCCTGGCCACACCCAAGGGGTACCTTCAATATTCTCACGTTAGCCCACTGCACTCTGGACCAGTATAAATAAATCTGAGTAGATAATATTAATAATTATGGTATGATTAAATTTAAGTGGACTGTATAGATTAGGGGCGACTGATCAAGTAGAAAGAAAGGTAGAGAACACACAATTAAGTTAACATGACCATCACTCACCTAATTAACAGCATCATAGCGGTGCATGGTAGATCATTGACCTAGCTAAAGTACATCTACTGTGTGTAACAATATTATTGGCCAATAACAAAGACGACAGATGAGTACTTAGCTTTAGATGAGGGAGTCGTTTCGTTGTTGACGTCCTCCTGCGATCTGGTTCACCAGATCGATCGCGATGGTAAGAGTTGTCCCGTCGAATCAAGGAAGGTTAATTTCCGTGAACTCTTATATGCCCATGAGACCGGGCGTTAGTTAACATGTGGTTGGTCGGGGTAGCGATTCAGATCCTCTCACTATTCCGACCTTATTACTGTTTATACGTATACTTTACACACTACGTATATCCTGGCCTAATGCCCCACTAGTTTATACACATTCACCGTCTCGATACTTGGATTTCGAGTAGATAACTTGTGATATGTTAGTTCATCTCCTCCGCATCCAACATGGCGGTCGGGGTACGGCGTACCCCCGCTAGACCCGCCCGGTACAATCACCCCCTGATTTTTTACAACTCGGTTTCACTATATTCACCATTTCACAAAGTTTATCAAACATATTTCAGTCTCTTCTAAGACGAAAGGTCCCCAGCATCAGGGGTTACAACTTTATCCTGTCGTATGGTCGCTTCACTGAGTTCAAATAGGCCTATGCGGACATACCATGCCAGCGCCATTTGTTATTTCCACAATTACTGCCCTATTACTGGACCTCCTGGACCGATTGTCCCCCTTTATATTCACCATGTCACTGGATACTCCTCCACATTACGAAAGGAGGTAATTAAGTCCAGTTTGGCGGCCGGAATCTCCAAATTCGGCAGGCCATCCCATCACCTGAATTCCGGTGTGTAGGCTGGGGTCTCACTGCCTCCTCCCCTCTGCCCAGCTTCCCCCGCTTCCTCCCGCTGGTACGATGGTTCCCTATTCCTACCCCCATGAACGTTAACTACCAGCGGTACATTAAGGATATCTGTTCATATTGGAAAGTTTATCAATTACAACTTTCGGAAAATACCAATATTTTCCACACACATTATCCCAACATATCTACTGGCCAGACGGTTGCTAAGATAATAAGAGTACTTACAGTGGGGAAGAAACAGCCTTCTTGTCGCTATTCTTCGATGGATCTCGTGGTCCTGCTCGGTAGATTATTCTTCCGGCAAGACGATGATGTTGGTGGTTGTCCCGATGAGTCAAGAGAAGATTGATTCCTTGAACTCTCATACGCCCATGAGACCGGGCGTTATTTAACGTGGTTGGTCGGGGTAGTAATTCATATCCTCTCACTATACCCCTTTATTACAGTTTATACGTAACACACTATTCACATGTCGGTTTAATGTCCCACTAATTTACTCTCATTAGAAGTTAATCCATTAATAATTGTGTACGATAAACACTGATCGAACCGACGCACATTTCCTCCATCAACACTGTAATGGCGGCGTCGTTCACTATTTAACACATTATCACTCTATTATTGTAGTTTTTTGGACTTAATGTCTCACATTATGCCCGGCGAATATTCATAACATTCACTATTGTGAAGAGAGACCATTAACCACGATTTGGTCATTGTAAACGCCGATTTCCTTCTCCTTTAAATCCAGAGCTCTCCCATCGTTCCACCTCCATCCGCTTATCCCACGAGACAGACAGTTTGGGCGACTTCACTTGACCCAGCTCGGCGTACCCACGCCACCGTAGCGATGGTTCTCTCCCCATCTCAAGAAAAATACGAACCAACAGCCACACATTAAGAATATTCACATTAGAAAGGCTATCGAGTATAACCTTTCGGGAAAATACCCAATATTTTCCACAGGTTGGCTACAATGTGGGCAGCCCTCACACTGCAGTCAGCATGAGCTGCTGTGACTCCTGAAGTCTTACAATTGATACATCGCTTAGCAACAGTCTGGTGCTGTTTGATCAAATTATAACACCGTTCAGAAGAATGAGCATTGGCACACACTGCACACCAGTGTGACTTAACTGGGCATTTCCTGGCAATGTGGCTCCAACGTTAACACTTATAACATCGACGTTGAGGAGGTCTGTACAATGCAATGTTATAGCACCTGTTGAGGGCAGCACGGGAGTGAATATAGCGTGGAAAAGTTCCCTGGCCAGTCCACTCAGCTAATATCAGATCGTTGGGAAGTCGACGAGGGCTTGCAACTTGCTCTGACACCAGATATTTAGGATTCAAGTGCTTGTTGACGTTGTATATGACAATGAGCACTTTAGGTGCCCTAGGTGGGGCAGCTCGGAGTTTGATGTTGGCATATTCTTTAGCGAGAAGTTTGTCTATAAATGTTGACTCATTAGGCACAAATACGTAGTTATCCTCATCATGGAGAAACTTGATAGTTTTCTCTGGGTTGTCTATACCAGCTTCGTAAAACCAATTACACTTACTCTCTTGATCAGTGTTGTTAGGAAATCTAACCTGACAGCTTTGGGAGGGTGTGCGCTCCTGTATTGCTTGCAGCAAGCTTTCTCTGGAAGCCTCGTTCCTTTTCGAGAGTGTTTACTAAGGTATGCTTCAAATCTGCCTTCACCATCATTTACGTCATCAAGACCATCAACTATACTCATAGCTGACACAGCAGTTTCACACTGGCGATGGGCGGTGTATAGGAGGGTCAAGGGACATTCACCTCACTAGACAAAGGCAATATGGGTGTCAGTGGCCTGCGGGTCTTTTCAAGGTCATTAACTGGGCCACAGTCTTATGGAGAGTTACCAAACACTGCAATACTCGTTAATTACTCCAAACTACAGCACTTAACAAATAATCAAAAACAATTTACACAATATATAGGTAGAGATATAATGATTGTAAATTGTTACTATTGCAATCTTAACTAGGCGCTAAGCCCACTAGATGAGATGGCAAGGAAAATAGATAATAACAGGCTGACTCTTGCGTACCACAGTTTAAAGGTAACCCAGTTACTCAAGAGAGAAAGTGTTCATGAAACTGAACATAATGCAAGAGTAAGCTTGTTAACAGTAAAAATGCAATAATCTTATACCTGAACAAAACTTAATGTTATAAAATAGCATGAGTTACACGCTCACAGCACAGATGAATAGTTCAATTTGAAAGTTCTAGGAATTTAACAGTCAAGTTTCAGTCTGAATGGGAAAATGTATTAGGAAACACAGCACAACACTAGGACAAGCAACTTAATTGTGTAACTGTATTTGATAGTTCAGTAACACTGAGCGAGAAATTACACTGCTTTAATAAATGTAAGAAGTCACTACACTGAAATAAACTCTGAGCCTTTTATTTAAAAGTCTTAATACAGGCTTACAGATAACAGTTAACTGTCTCTAAAGCGAAACACTGTTGCTGAAGGTCAGAAATAATCCTAGTGTAGAGGTGAGGGAAAGTTCGTGTAGTTAACCTGGGGTGTACGTGGCAACCGCGCACCACTACATAACACAGCGTCTTCACAGGAGGCGGCGATTTCTTTGGAATGAATATGCGCTTTCTGTCGACTCACAGAGCCTGCGGCCTTGTCGTCGGCGCCCAGTCTATCTTCTTTCTTCACCTGGTCTGTGAGCGTGGTGGAAATGTACAAGCATGGAGAGAGATGTGAGTAATGGTGGTAGCGACACAGCTAATCCCTCTCCCTTACATTACTCACATTTAAATCCATCTGGTTTATCAACCCACACTAAGCCACTAGGTAAAAGTTAGCTTTTACAGGCAGGAAGCACACTGGTATGGCAGGAACACTATAGAACGTTTACGTAGATGTGCTGGGGATCAGGACAGCTGTGCCTGCTGGCTACCTTAGTTTGTCCTGCCTGGCTTGTTTGTTGCTTTCAAGCCTACTTGAATGTGCCAGTTAAACTCGTGTCAACCACTTGGAGATTTTCTTGTAGCAGGCACGTATGCACACAGGAGACACATTCTTAAGAAGGGTGGGTGGGAAATCGTGGAAAGCTGGCAGCAGGACTGACAGGGGCACTCAGGCACGTATGTGGGCAGGCAAAAACCGCCTCTAGACCATAGGTAAATAGAGGCGAATGGCTGAGTTCTAAATAGAGGAAGGAGGGGAGGAGGCAGGCGAGGGGTAGTGTAGATAGGCCTTCTTGTGCCACTTCAAACCAACACTGTGTGTTTAACTAGGTAGATCACTAGTCACAGCTCACACATAAGAGTTCCAGCAACAATGCAGCTGCGATCCAACGATATGAGTTGCATGATGAGTTGTCAGTGGAGTGAAGTAAGCAGTCCTGGGATACAAGGCCTAGGACCTCACTCACACACGTCCTCTCCCCTCAAACACTCAGCCCGAACTGCCTTCCATACTTATAGTTATGTTTTTGTAGAAATCCCACATCAATCGCGAACCGTCTCAGAGTAACTGTAACCCATGCCCTCTTCACTTCAGCTTTCATCCCATTAACGTTCATTGTGAGACACTTGAATAGATGTGAGGTGGCTTTCCTTTCGACTTTGCTGTCTTATGCCCCAAACTCTTACTGGCGCCAACAACCTTGGCAGAGGCCTGCACGCCATTAGCCCCTCCCTTCCTCTTCAACCATTTAGATGCCTTTTGTGAAGCATCAACCCAAACCTTCTTTCCTGTTCTCTGGGCATGGGTCAGGACATCATCGTCCTCCACTCCCATGGACCTCTTTCGTGAATCACTGCTAGCATCCATGTCCTATGCACCGACACGTGCACTTCCCCTATACTCAAACTATTAACTTCAGGGCTGTCACAAACCAGCCCTCCCAACTCACACAACAGCTCTTCTTCTGTCTTAGGAGCGCCTTCATCATCCTTCCCCTGAGGACTGTCAAACACATCACTCAGGACCTCGGGCAACACAGCCCCTATGCCCAAGTCCAACTCCACAGGCACATCACTTGCCACGCATGCCTCCGCGACCTGTGCCACCACTGGAAGGGTCTCACACGGAGGTAGTCCCCTGCACAATGTTGCTCCACTTCCCAGCTGGAGCCATGACCTCACCGTCCACCCTAGCAGCAGTAGCCTCTTCAGAGGTGACAGTGACACCCATGGCGCCTTCCCTTCCGCCTCTCACAATCAGCAGCAAAATGCTCAAAAGAGCCAAAGAGGCGACAGGTCCTCTGTTGCCCCACATAGGTCACGTACACATGTGACCTAAAATCCGTCAATGCCACATACGACGATATGGTCCATCGAATTGTCATCTTCAAGTTAAAGAAAGCCTCAGGCATTCCTTCATACAAACCATCTGCCCATCGTCCCATTGAAGCATAGTGAATGAGACCATACTCCTTAAAGGCATCCCTGACATACAAGCAATATTCAAAGATCCTTACACATCCATTCAACGCTATGCCATAAATGTCATTGTTGTCAATTCCGTAGGCGTCGTGAATTATTGCTGGTAACACCACTGCTGCATTTGTTGGGTGAATCGTCCCTTTCACCAGATCGACACAGATCACGTCGATGTGACTGCGATATGAAGCCGCCATCTTGCAGTGCAAATATAACTTGCCAAAATTGCCATTAGAGGGCCAGAACCAAGGGACCTGCCTCGGCCAGAGCTGGGCAGCGAATATCAGAAAAATAACTAATAAATCTCAGATAAATGTTATATGAATTAACTGTGAGTAATTTATCATGATTTAATTTCATTATCTCAAGTTAACTCTTTACTAGGCACTCCCTGGAAAATGATAATTTCGAAATGTATTTCATATGAGTGGATAGAGTAGCTCAATGTAAGGATAATGAGCCCATATAATTAAAATTCTAAAAATAACTTTTTGCACAATTGCCAATATTCGAGGACCATTTTTAACGGTCCCGCCTGGTAAAGGGTGTCAAATTCTGAATGCTACAAATTTGCAATTGTTAATAAAACACCAAATAAGTATTTTTCTATTTTATTATACTAATAGACAATATCAAAAACATTAATGAAACTTGTTTCCAAACATTTTGTAAGTATAAAAAAATTGAAAAAAAGAACCAAAGAGCAACATGGACACATTGCAAAGGGATAAAACTTCAAGTCCCATATTCCTGAATTTCCTGAGAAAGAACAATCATTCTAGATAACTAATTTCTACAATGAAAGTCTATGAAGCAATTGCTTTCCTTCTTGATGCATAGATTTATTTTGCATATGGCACAGGAAAATGAGGATGTGACATGATTTTTCGTTTTGCTGCAATACTTGCATGTAAATATCTTCATTTGTACTGGCCAGTTACCTAGCATTTTATCAAACCTATCATTTTTGTCAAACCTCACACTGTCATCAGGCCTTTCTGCACATTGGTACTGCACTGGAGGGTGGCAACAGGTCATCTGGTTCTGGATCTGAGTCACTTTCCTCCAAAATGCAGAGATATTTGGACTTCTCTTTGGAGGATTCATAATAGAACAATTTCTCATTGATCTGGAATGACAATAAGAATATTCTGTACACACCCAGACCACTACAGAATTCATATAAGAAATTTTTATATAAATATTTATTTTCTGAAATTTAAAATGTGGCCCTGACGGGCAGGACCATTTTTACACAGTCCTTTTTTGTTGCACTTTTTTTTATTGCATGGTACACTCATATTATGCATATCTAACTCCTGATATATATCTCAAAATATGCCTAAACTATTCATTTACACACTGGACACAACAATAAGTACTTACCGACATTGTAGAGAGAATGATCACAGTGTATATGAGTGGAAGAAGAGCAAAAATCCGGCTCTGGGTGACGCCTAGCGAGAAGTGTTTACATTTTGGTCTCTCAACCAATGGGAAGCGAGCAGACACCGGTCTCACGCAGCTGGAGCGACTCACAGAAGGTTTGTGATTGGTCAGAAATAGAGAACGGGAACCCAGATGTGCAGAGGGAGTAGGAGGAACGGTGAAAAAAAACATGCTTGCAGGACTTTTTTTAACGATCCTGCCCGGTAAAGGGTGTGATAAGTTTCTTGGAACAGGGAGAGAGTGGACTTAGTAGTGATATCAACGAAGAGCCAGGGCCAGAAGCTATGACTCCACACCTGCTACCACAAATAGATGAGTTCTCTATAAATGTATTTTTTTTTAGTTTATTTGTAATAGTCAAAGTCAAAAATAATATGATAGGTCTAGATTTAAGTAACATGTAGGCCTAATAATTAGTTTGATAAATCTTATTATGTAATTAATGATTTTCTTCTGTGTTCATTTGCATCAAATAATTTATGTCTATTATAACATCTTTATATAGCGAACAATAATATTTTTTTAATAATAGAAATATGAGAGACAGTCATAGGCGGGTCGATCACCATGCCCAGCCCTTCTAGGGCAGGATAGGTGCCAAGGCTGGAGCTTGCTACCATCTGCAGCTCGCAAGCCTGCCCTTCCCGTCAGCCTCCTTGGGGCGGGGAAGGTGGCAGACCAGAAGGGCCTAGTAACTATCTACCTACGTGCTTGTGGGCGAATATGGCTAGGCCTGGGACCAGTTGGTCCCACCGCTGAGGGGTACCCCCTCCCATGGGAGACTTCGGTCTCTGCTGCTCCCACGCCAGGGAGCCGGAGCCGGGTCGCCATCTGGTAAAGACCCAGGCCGGGAGATTTCCCGGTGAATCAACACCTCCTCCTCCTCCTCATAGGCGGATCGCCACCATGCCTAGCCCTTCTAGGGCAGGGTAGGTGCCTGAGCCAGAGCTTGCTTTTACCTGCGGCTCACATGACTGCTTTTCCCTTTAGCTCCCCTGGGGCAGGGAAGATGGCAGACCACTGATGGGCCTAGCTTCTCCCTACGAGCCCCGTGAGGGCGGGGAATGTGGCTAGGCCTGGGGACCGTTGGTCCCACAGATGAGGAGGTCCCAAGTACCTCCTCCCATGGCAGACATTAGTCTGAGATACTCCCGAGAAAGGGAACCAAGGCCGGGCCACCACTTGGACAAGGCCCGGGACTCTAAGTTATCCTGGGTTATGATGGGTTATCCTGGGCTATACTAGGTTATCCTGGGTTATGATGGGTTATACTGGGTTTTACTGGGCTATACTAGGTTATGATGGGTTTTACTGGGTTATCCTGGGCAATACTAGGTTATGATGGATTATGCGGTAATAGTAGTAGCATTAGTAGTAGCAGCAGTAATAGTATTAGTAGTAGCAACAATAATAGTAGTAGTAGTAGCACCAGTAATAGTAGTAGTAGCAACAGTAATAGTAGTAGTAACAGTAGTAGCAGCAACAGCAGTAATAGTATTAGTAGTAGCAACAGAAGCAGTAATAGTAGTAGAAGTAGTAATAGTATTAGTAGCAGTAGTAATAGTTGCAATAGTAGCAGGAGAAGTAGAAGCTGCAGCAGTAGTAGCAGCAGTAGTAGTAGTAGAAGCAGCAGAAGCAGTAGTAATAGTAGTAGCAGCAGTAGTAGATGCAGTAATAACAGGAGTAGTAGTAGTAGTAGCAGCAGCAGTAGTAGCAGAAGCAGCAGCAGAAGCAGTAATAGTAGCAGAAGTAGCAGCAGCAGTAGTAGTAGTAGCAGCAGTAGTAGTAGTAGTAGCAGCAGCAGTAGTAGTAGTAATAGCAGCAGCAGTAGTAGTAGTAGCAGCAGTAGTAGTAGCAGTAGTAGTAGTAGTAGTAGCAGCAGTAGTAGTAGCAGCAGTAGTAGTAGTAGCAGCAGTAGTAGTAGCAGTAGTAGTAGTAGTAGCAGCAGTAGTAGTAGTAGCAGCAGTAGTAGTAGTAATAACAGCAGCAGTAGTAGTAGCAGCAGCAGTAGTAGCAGCAGTAGTAGTAGTAGCAGAAGTAGTAGCAGTAAAGGCAGCACCAGTAGTAGTAGTAGTAGTAGTAGCAGCAGCAGTAGTTGCAGCAGCAGCAGTAGTTGCAACAGCAGTAGTAGTAGCAGTAGCAGAAGTAGTAGCAGTACAAGCAGCACCAGTAGTAGTAGTAGTAGTAGCAGCAGCAGTAATAGTAGTAGTAGTTGTAGTAGTAATAGTAGTATTAGTAGTAGCAGCAGCAGCTGTAATAGTAGAAGCAGCAGTATAGTAGTAGCAGCAACAGCATTAATAGTATTAGTAGCAGCAACATCATTAATAGTATTAGTAGCAGCAACAGCATTAATAGTATTAGTAGCAGCAACAGCAGTAATAGTACTAGTAGTTGCAGCAGTTAGTTTAATATCTTTATTATTCACCCCATACCCATCCTGTGGGTGGTAGTCAAAATATTACAGAGGTACATAATGGGTCCAGGGACTGGACTCCAAAGTTTTGATAGCTGAACAAGTTGCTGCAGTAATGAACTAGATCTGGTCACAGTCATGACAAGTTACAAAAGTAATGAGCTCCAGGTAGAGCTGGTCACAGTCATGACAAGTTACAAAAGTAATGAGCTCCAGGTAGAGCTGGTCACAGTCATGACAAGTTACAAAAATAATGAGCTCCAGGTAGAGCTGGTCACACTCATGACAAGTTACAAAAGTAATGAACTCCAGGTAGAGCTGGTCACACTCATGACAAGTTATAAAAGTAATGAGCTCCAGGTAGAGCTGGTCACACTCATGACAAGTTACAAAGTTAATGAACTATAAATTCCCTGACCAGCGTCCATACTGGTCAGACGTCAGCACTCTGCCTCCTGGTGGCGACTCAGTACAACTTTCTTTTCACCAATATGGCGACGGCAAGCAGAAGGAGGATAAATACTGTATGTATTGACGTAGTGAAAGGATCAATCCACCCGTCCACAGCGGCTACTGTCCTATCAGCAATTTTGAGGGATACTTACAAGATTGATACTACGGACCTCTGTGGTGTGGCACTCAATGGAGTAACAAGGGTTTTTGTCAAGTTGTTGACGACCCAGGTGTATGAGCAACTGGTGGACAAGTATCAGGATCGAGTCTACAAAGTCAATGCAAGTATGGATGCGAGGCTGAAGGATGTGTCCTGATCATATACTTTTGTTCGGGTGAGAAATGTCCCGTTTGAAGCGGATCAAGTGGACATAGCTACACGAGGAGTCGTGAACCCATGAGTGGATTCATCACTAGGAGTCATGAAACGTAGGAGATATGAGTGGCTTTACCACCTGGCATGAACTTTCAACTGAATACATATACATGTATTCCTGACGAAATTAAACCTTTCCTTTTTGGAGCATCACTTTGTGCCCTTAAAAAGAAGGATGGAGGAATTAGGCCAATCTCAGTGGGCAACACGTTTCGCCGCCTCGTTTCTAAAGCTGCTGTCAGAAGTATTCGCGCAGAGGCAGCCATCATGCTTCAACCAAACCAGCTTGGCTTTGGTGTCTCTCAAGGAAGTGAAGCAGCGGTTCATGCAACAAGGGCGTATATCGACAACCTGCCTGAGGACAACACAGTGGTTAAATTAGGTTAAATGCATTTAATCTCCTGAAAAGAGACGTAGTATTAGCAGCTGTACAAGAACATTTCCCAGGTCTCTTCCCTTTTGTTTCAGCTGGATATAGCAAGGAATCAATGCTCCTGTTTGGAGAACATGAAATCACATCAAGGGCACCCTCTCGCACTATTTCTCTTCTGTATAGCAGTTAGGGAAATCACAGTAAGACTGACCAGTGAGCTAAACATCTGGTTCCTGGATGATGGCACACTAGCAGGTACAAAGGAGTCCCTTCTAGATGATCTTACACAGGTGATGACACGGGGACAGGAAATGGGTCTCATCCTGAATCCATCCAAATGTGAAATCATCTCAGTCAATCAACAAGTGATAGATGCAGTGATATCAAAACTACCAGGAGCAACAGTCATTGCCCCTACTAATAGTGTCTTGCTTGGAGCACGTCTTGGAAGCGATGCGATTGACACAATTCTCAGGAAGAAACTGGAAGAATTGAGGAGAATGGAACAACGAATAGGCAATCTTGATACCCATGATGCCATGTACCTTCTCACAAAATGCTTGAGTCTGCCCAGGTTGACATATTTCCTAAGATGTGCTCCTTCATATGATAACCCTATACTGCAGGAATATGACAGTATCCTGAGGCAGATCTTTACTAAAGTACTTAACCTTACTCTACAAAATGGGCAGTGGAACCAAGCTACACTCCCAGTCAGACTAGGAGGCATTGGTGTCCGCAAGTCAGCTCAGATTGCTCTACCTGCTTTCCTGTCTTCATGCATTGCATCCAGAGGGCTTGTAGCAGCAATTCTCCCTGAACATCTTAGGGACACGATTGGAATCAATGACCAAAAGTTCATTGATGGAGCCAGGATCTGGGATAATCTAACAGGCTCTGAAACCAGGCCTGCTCCCCCCAACAACTACAAACAGTCGCACTGGGATGGCCCAATATTAGAGAATATAGCCTCAGCAATGCTTCAGAGTGTGTCAGGGAAGGATAGAGCTCGCCTCCTTGCAGTGAGAGCTCCTCATGTAGGGGACTTTCTTTTGGCTGTTCCCAACTCCAGCCTTGGCACACGTCTCGACCCACAGACCATCCGCATTGGTGTTGCCTTTCGACTTGCCGCCCTATTCTCGCCGAACACAGGTGTATTTGTGGCAGTGAAGCAGCAGACCGATTCGGGTACCATGGTCTTGTTTGTCGTAAATCCGAAGGAAAGATTGCAAGACATGAAGAGGTTAATAACATTATCAAGAGGAGCCTCACAACAGCCGGATGCCCAGCAGTAAGGAAACCACCCCAACTATGCAGATCTGATGGCAGCCAAAAGCGTCCAGATGGTATCACTCTTCAAGCCTGGACAGACGGCAAGCAGGTGGTGTGGGACTACACATGTGCATCTAACTTGGCTGATACCTATGTCCAATACACCACCTTCAGGAAGTCCCAGAAGTCGAGAAAATATGGAGAACTTGCCCATCATTATATGTTTGTTCCCATAGGCTCAGAGACCCTTGGCTCATGGGAAAACAGTGCATCTAAGTTCCTCAAGGAGCTGGGCAAAAGACTCAACAGGGTAACTATGGATCCCAGGGCAGCTAGTTTTCTGTTCCAGCGACTCAGCGCTGCTGTTCAGAGGGGTAATGCATGCTGTATTCTGGGCACGCGCCCCAGCTCGGAAGAGCTGGATGAGAATTCAGCATTATAATCAGTGACAAACATGTAACAATATGTACTAGATATGTATCTCTCACACCTCGTGTACTGTATATGCCATCTTTTAAATCTTTTGTACCATATTATGTAATAAAATATACCTATTGGTAAAAAAAAAAAGATGGGGTGGTAGGGGAAGTGGAATATTCAAATAGCATCAGGAAGAAATCCAAATATTCTTCCTTGAAGCTTTTCTATACACTTCTCCGAGGATATGGATCCCACAATGTGTATAGTGTATATTAATTGTATAGTTGATTAGGAAATACTTCCAAAAATATTATTAAGTTTAAGGGTGAAATAAAGAATAATCAACAGAAGTTTTTGTGGTAATTTTATTTTTTGATGTAAAGTTTTAATATACATATTAAATATACTAATTCCTGTAAAGTTTATAGTAAAGCAAAGATATTGTTATAAAAACCTCATTAATGTTTTTGTTTTACATAATAATTTAATACTAATATATATAATTGTTTTTATTTATCAATATTGATCAAATAAAATACTGTTTTTATATTTATGTACATAATTATGTGGAAGAGTTTAACGGGAACTCAACTATTTAAGAAAAAAAAAAAAATACTACCTTGACGAGTACATATGTATATCGGTGTATATACAATGACGTGTATATCAGTGTATATTCACTGACGTGTATATCAGTGTATATACACTAACGTGTATATCAGTGTATATACACTAACGTGTATATCAGTGTATGTGTATCAGTGTATATGCACTGACGTGTATACCAGTATATATACAGACGTATATCAGTGTATGTATATCAGTGTATATTCACTGACATGTATATCAGTATATACACTGACGTGTATATCAGTATGTACACTGACGTGTATATCAGTATATACACTGACGTATATCAGTGTACATACACAGACATATATCAGTGTACATACACTGACATATATCAGTGTACATACACTGACGTATATCAGTGTACATACACTGACGTATATCAGTGTACATACACTGACATATATCAGTGTTAATACATGACGTGTATCAGTGGACATACTGACGTATATCAGTGTACATACACTGACGATATCAGTGTACATACACTGACGTATATCAGTGTACATACACTGACGTATATCAGTGTCATACACTGACGTATATCAGTGTACATACACGACGTATATCAGTGTACATACATCGACGTATATCAGTGTACATACACTGACGTATATCAGTGTACATACACTGACGTATATCAGTACATACACTCGACTTATATCAGTGTACATACACTGACGTATTTCAGTGTACATACACTGACGTATATCAGTGTACATACACTGACGTATATCAGTGTACATACACTGACGTATATCAGTGTACATACACTGACGTACGTCAGTACACTGAGATATGTATTACAGAATACATACAATGAGAAGTATGAATGTGTCAGTGTATATATTGAAGTATTTAACGGATGAGTCATACAGCAGAGTTCGGGATATTGTTGGTATTATATTTGATCCGAGGAAGAGGATAATACCTAAATTCTTGGACCAAAATATCCCAGGAAGGAGAACTAATATTAGTGTATTGTGTAGTGATGAATAGGTAAAGGAGGAGGAGGTGTTGATTCACCGGAATTCTCCCGGCCCGGGTCTTTACCAGATGGCGACCCGGCTCCGGCTCCCTGGCGGGAGTGTCAGAGACCTATGCTCCCAAGGGAGGGGTACCCCATCGGTGGGACCAACTGGCCCCAGGCCTAGCCTTATTCCCCTACCAGCACGAGGATGGAGGGATGCTACGCCTCTCTGGTCTGCCACCTTTCCCCAACAGGAAGGGCAGGCTTACGAGCTGCAGATGGTAGCAAGCTCCAGCCTGGGTACCTACCCTGCCCTAAAAGGGGGGGCATAATGATCGACCGAATTGGTAAAATTGGTCAATTAGCAAGAACTCATTTATGTTGGTAATGATTTTTGCAAATTATTGCATACACAAATTTTCGCTGCAGCGGATAAAAAATAGAAAAATATGGAAAATGAGTTTTTGATAGAAAAAAATACATAGTTTGAAAATCTGGCAACATTTTGGTGTAAATCCCATTGTAATACGATGTTTCTACAGTATTTTTTTTTTTTTTACATTTTATTAGTTTCCAATAAATATACATTTATAAGTCATAAACATGAAAATACATGTTACAAATTGTACAACAGCAATTTTCTTTGATTAAGCAGTGAATATATCAGAAAACTATACCCTAAAACCCTTTACCTCTACCACCAGTGAACTCTTGACCCTTTCCCTTATGAATAAATACAGAGTCCACAAAACATAAACCCAAATAATGAAATACAGAGTCCACCATAACATTGCCTCTAGTTCAAGATGCAGTGAAGACTCATTGAAGACTGCAAATAAAATTTACAGTAAGCACAAATAAATATACATTTTACAGTTCATAAACGTAATAATTACATGGTACAAATTGTACAACAGATATTTTTGATAAGCAAAAGTATATATCAGAAAACTATACCCATAACCATTTATCTACAATCAGTGAACTCCTGTCCCCCTTCCCCTTGTGCTGATACAGAGTCCACAAATAACATAAACCCAAATAATGCAATACCGAGTCCACAATAACATTAGTCTGTCCTAAGGATATGCAGGAATACTGCAAATAAATGTACAGTGTGCACAAAATAACAAATAACAAACCCAAATAATAAATACAAAGTACCACAATAAACTTTTTGGGTCTAGTCCTAAGAATATGCAGTGAATATTCTATAAAAATAGTGTGCACAAATAACAAATAAAAAAACCCCAAAAAATAAATACAGAGTACCACAATAACATTGACTCTAGTCCTAATAATATTCAGTGAAGACTGCAAATAAAATTTACAGTGAGACAAAATAATATCCTACCACACAATGTTCCAGACTCCTTAACTCCACGGAGACTACTACCCTTGTTTCATTACCATCTCTGTACAAAGTATAATCCAAGACATCCATACCACTAACACTATTATTCACACCATACCAAACCACACCATGCCCCCGGCACCAGAGGATCCGGCCAAACCTTGCAAAATCCCTTTACTCCCCATACAAATACCCCAACCTCACATCCACTTCCAACACACTATTAATCTAGACAGTCACCTGGTCCCCCAACTGTGATGTCATCCGTCCCGTTCATAAGGGATTAACCCCCTATCTACCTATGCCACCCACCACACCACACCTACCCAATGCTCCACCACCCGTCTGTCAAGCCCTTTCAAGACCTTATCTGTCTCCATAATAAACCCTGCACACTCAATTTCCCCTGTACCCCTCTGAAAAGATCGAATCCCACTCCCTTCCATATATCAAACGATTCCTGCACATAGTGCGATATATACGGGCCACACACCCCCCATCCTTTCCCAACACTTATATCCCTCAATTTCCTTGACATGTACACAAAGCCCACCAAAAGTACAGTAACCCTTTTATCCATGTTAACCACCCATATCCAAGTAAATAGCCCGTAAAAAGGGATACCTCCCACCCCCAAACCCCTTAACACCCCTCCCATCCACGACGAACCCCATCCAAAGTTTCACAAAAATATACTGCATTCAGAGCCGACTCCGGAAAGCCACATTTTGACACTTCCTGTCTTTCGCCAATCCCATACGGAATAAATTCTCCATGACGCCACTGCCCCATGAAAAAAACAAAACATCAGCTCCCGGTCCCTCGCCGGCAACTGCAGACCCCGGAACCCTTCCAGTCATATACCGGATAAGCACCTTCCTTCCCCCGCTCCTCCCCAGCACCAAACCTCATTATAACTGAAACGCTCAACCTTGTGGCTCACGTATAACCAACAAGCACCGTAGCATCCCTGACTGCCCCAGTTCCCGCACCCCACCACTCACTCACTTCCCAGCACCCTTCCACCCCAGCCTCACCTCTCCCCCAACCCCCCCCTCCTACCCCCAACGTTTCACATACATACACAAAATCTCCTTTCCAGCCATATTAAACCCAAACCACCTGAAATTACCCTTTTCCTAACGATCTCCTTCCTAAGCCAATGTCTACCATGTGCCCAAATAAACTTAAAGACCCTACTCTCCAATTCTTTAACATCCCAACTTAATAAAGGAAAAAAGTTGGCAATATACCATATCTTACTATATATCATGTTATTAACCGCAATGACCCCCTACTACAGTAAATTACAGCTATTTGAACATGCCTGGTGACGACCCCCACGTTTTATATGTCAATGTGAGGTGGAATTTTTAGATATTTTTTTTTGTATTTTTCTTTGTAATAGAGTAAATTTATGAGTGAACATTATTAGAGTGTGGGGGGGATTTTTTTTATCTTTTATTTAAAACCATACATAAAAAAAAAAAATAATGATACAAACTAATAAAAAAAAAAAACAGTCTAGGGTTACTTGGGCAATACACCGGCTCTCACTCCCCACATAACATACACAAAATACACTGCAGACTAATCCATGACTTTTTTGTTTTATTCCAAGACCACTTCGATCAACAACAAACTGGGGTTTACCCCACAAACGGTTGGGTTTAGTCCTGACTCTTTCTCTCGACTTCTGACCTTCCTCTCACCGGCTATTCTTCGTCTGTCCCCACTTCCCTCTCCCTAGTGGGTTCTTACCTGTGAGTCTCTGAATGAATCAACAACAATTATCTGATTCAGTTGTAGTGAACAACAAACATCTTCCAGCAACTATAACTCAGGAAACATGTAAACAAACCACCTTGCAACTCATCCAGACATCTTCGTCTTAACATACCAAGTGATGTCATAAAAGAGTGTAAAGTGATACGACACC
Organism: Cherax destructor; assembly: GCA_009830355.1. Taxonomy (NCBI): domain Eukaryota; kingdom Metazoa; phylum Arthropoda; class Malacostraca; order Decapoda; family Parastacidae; genus Cherax; species Cherax destructor. Next base: position 108,861 of record WNWK01005833.1, read on the forward strand.
AACCTGGAAAGAAATCATTATTACTAAAATTCAACTGTAGCCTCAAAGAAATAATCTTCTAAATACTGCTATTACCATGAAAAGTGAGATGTATGTAAACGAATGCCTGACCAAACTGCGGAAAATCTCCTTTATAGACTAAGAAAGTTACGAAATGGCAGGAAAATTCACCAGTGCTTTGCAAGTTTTCATTTTTATATTTTATTGAAACCAAAAATACATTTACAAGCCATATTCAATATATACCAATACAATAATAAATCAAACTCCCAGAACCATAAAAACACTGCCACCATAATTTTTAAAATTAACACAAAGCCTAAGTCTTTGTACATATAACACTATATTACACGGTAATGCTCATTCTATGAAGGATATTACAAATGATCTACATAAATGCCTAAAGGCAAATTAGGTATGTCCATTAGATCAAACACAATCATTTAAATACAAACAAAACATTAATCCACATAAACCCTAACTTTTCCTTCATCTGACACAATAATCATCCTTTATGCCCCCACACAAGTAATTTTTCCCTTTTTTATTTTGTTTTTTTAATTAAATCCTTACATGGACAGTTTAACAAACACCATTCTAACCCACCCACCCCCCCCAACCCATCCATCACCCTTTTTATAAAAATGAAACCATAAATTTGTTTATAAAAAAAACTCAAATTACACCCAAGGGGTTTTTTTACAATATGCCTAACAAAATCCCCAAAAAAAAACCCTTAAATGTTGAACCTAAAAAACATGCACATTTTCTTTATTTCCCATCCCATGGATATACGAAATCAAATTGTAATACACGATTTTATATCCATAAAGTAAACCCATAAAAAAATTTTTATCAGTTCATCTCCTTAAAAAAGCCCCCCGCTCTATTATTCCCAGGGAAACACAGTCCATAACCAACTTTTGAAATTATGAAAAATTTCCCCTTTTACCATCCTACATACACAATGAATCTGTAAATTTTTTAAAAAAATACAAACTTTGTCAAAAATACCGTCTTTTCCCCCTAATTCCCAATTCCTCCCTATCTTATTAATTACAAGGTCTTCCCCCCTTTCATTTTTTACCCCTACCTCCTATAGACAATTCCCATTAATTATGCAATTCAAAAAAAATCAGTCCCTATCCTTCCCACTTCAACTTTAGTAACTAAAAAGGCCCATTCGGGGCACACACCATTACATACAGTAAGATTAAACCCATTAAATATATTACAATATTTCATACATTTCACATGAAATCTGTGCTGAATACAAGATGCAAACACTATATATGCACATATCTGCCGCATTCTTCAAGGACAGTTCTCCCTTTCACTTAATAAAATATATTACTTCGAAATTTTACAGTTTTCTGTTCAAAACCTATGAAAATCATTTTTTAAACCTGTTATCAAACCTCCAAAAAGCAAAAAAAAAAGGACTATGACATACATTCAAATTGTAATAAATTTTCGACCCCTTTTTTTGTGTTTCCTTGTTCCCCTCACTTTCCTGATCAAAACAAAGCACCAAATCCTTAGACAAAACACTGAACCATAGAAATTCCCCCCGCCATTCCCCCGCCCTGATGCCCCCCAAACCTTCTTAACCTCCCCCCTCCTCCCAAACCCCTACAAAACCCCCCCCTTCCGCCCTCACTACCAACAATCTTCCCCCTCCATCCCCCTTTCCCTTCAAACCCTTCCCCCCCACCCCCCATCCTTTTCCCCTTCCCTCCCAAATACCAGCACTGTCAACTCACGATACCCAACAAGAAACCCACTCCATCCCCCCCATACAAACTCCATTCCGACACTGTGATATAAAACCCCCCCCATGAGCCCATTTTAACATTCCCCCCCATCCCTCATACCCCATGAAAGTTATAAAACCAAACTAAGTAAACATCCCCGGTTTCCTTCCAAACCCCCCAAATCTAAACTCAATGCTCTTAAAAATACCTCCCCACCATCCTCAAAACCCCCCAAACCATTTCTCCTTTTCAAACCCTCACAAAAAAACGGCAGATAACTGTTTAAACCCCCACCATGACAACGCCCACCCCTTTAACCCCCCTTTAAAAAGCTGCACCCTGATGCCAATATTCTGAAGGAATCCAGTAAATTGATTTCCCCCCATTCCCCCTCATCCCTGTGCCCTCCCAAACCTATCAAAACCCTTTAATCATAACAACTGCTTCAGCCGTAACCAACACTGTGGCATCGCCCCGTCCGACTATCCCCGCTTCTCCCCCACCTCATCATTTTCCACACTCCTTCATCCACCAACCTATAAAATGGACAGTAAAAAGGAAAAAAGGATCTGGGACAGCAGACAACACCCGCAGACCCTTCTGCATCTGCTTTCCCCCACTCCCATTAATTTGTACTCTAATTAAAGCCCCCCCATACCGTTTTTACCCAACCCACCACAACCCCCAAACCCTTTCCTACCCAAAAATTCCCAAAAACATTCCCCCTTCCCCCTATCATATCCCCCTGCCAGTCCAGTCCCAACACCCCCTTTACTATTCTCAAAAAACTTGCATAGTCATGTCCCGTTCTGATACTCCTTCTCGGCACCCCAAATTGCCCCCCCTGCAACATTCCTCCCAATCCTCTCTTTATCCTATTTTCCAGAATTTTTCAAATTCTTATAATCCACTGTTAACATTCTAACCCCATAGTCCTTTAACCCCTCTGAAACCCACCTTTTTCCACTAATACTACTACCCCCGTTCTCATTGATTCCCCCTATTACCCTCCTGTGTCAAATTTATTTACCACCTTGACAAGTAACCTTTAATACCTGCCCAAAAATTAATGTATAATTCCCCCTGCAACCCATCTATCCCGGCATTTAACCTCAAACCTCTCCCGCCTCCCATCCCCCTCCCCCAAAAATCTCCCCTCACATACCTTCTCTTTCCTCACCCAAAAATTTTTCCCAATCCCCCTAAAAATATTTTCCCCTTGCCCGTCAACCGTCCCCCCCTGAGCATATTTGTTGGAAACCCAAACCCCTCGCGAAACCCCCCCAAACCTCTGTTGTTCGCAGTACCCTCCTCCTGATACCCCCACCCTTTTTCCACCTTCAAGATGACAACTCTGTTTCTTCTCCTTTGGAAACCCCAACACTCCCTTTTGAAATCTTTTTCCCCCCCAAATACCTCTTCCATCCCGCCCCTTTATCCTTAGGCGTAAAATCTCCCTCCTGAATTTCCCTCAACCTAGCTTAACTGACCACTTCACCATAATTCCTTCCCCCCTAGGCCCCCCCCCTGACACAAACCCCAAAAGCCCTTTCCCAAATATCTCTGATCCCCATACCTGTACCTCTTTTTCTCTCCTCCTACCCTGTAAAAAAAATTTCCCGAATTTCCATTTTCCCTGTCTCATTCCCCCCTTCCCCCCAAGCGTCAACTCTCCCCCCCCCTCCACAACTTCTCCCCCCCCTAAAAACCTTCCTTCCATCTCCAACAACCTCGTATTCAATTTCCAAACCTTATAACTCCCAACAAATTCCCCCCCCTCAAACAACACCCCCTGTGATCCAGAAACCCAAATCAAAAAATTCTATCTTTCGCCCTCTACTGACCTTGTTCTATATTCTATCCCAAACGGCATAATTATTCCTAACAAATGTATATTCCACCACCTCCTCCCCTCCCCCCCCTACCTCCACCATCCCCACCACCCCAAACGTCCCTTTGAACACCAAACACACCCCCCCCCGAGGCTCCCCTCCCCAATCCTAATCACACTATTAATCCCCCCCTATAATTGCTACTTGAGGCAAACCTCTGAAGGCATATAATTCGGTATTAAGAAATCATCTTTTAAATTTCTTAAGCTACTGCCGGCATATATACCCCCAGGAAAAAACCCGCACCCCTCCCCACTACCCATTCACCCTAACCACCCTCTCCCCCCCGGTTCCCCAAAATAAAAGGGGACTGGATTCCCAACACCCACCAACACCCCAGTCCCCTTAATGCCCCCGCATTACACGCAAAACCCTACTAACATCAATTTCAGAACACAAAAAAGTTTTTAAAAATTAATTTCCCCCTTTTTTAAAACAACCCCTGTAGTTTGACCTCATTCCTGAGGCCATTGATGTTCATTGTTACAACCTGAAAGAAATGGCTGGGGCTTACCTCTCCTTCGTTTTTTTTATCTTTTTTTCCACTCAATGCCACATCAACCCCCCCTTCCCCTCCCATCCCCCTTCATATTCCTGGTGTCACCATTACCTTCACTCTTTTCCCTTTTTCCGGACCACACCTTCTTTCCCCGGCCCGGGGGCTGTTAACAGATCCTCGTCAGATTCCTCCCCGGCTTTTTTTCCCTTTATTCCTCTTTATCCCCAGTTACTTCCATCCTCTCCCCCTTTCCCTTAACCCCCCATTCATTCCCCGAAACCCCAGCTCATTTTTCCCCATTCTAAGACTTCATCTGCCCCTTTCCTTTTTTTGCAACCCCTCAGTCTGTTCCCTCATGCTCCATCCCCGACACTTCCTCAAGTGACAATGGACCACCACGTTTAACTCATTCAAATCCTCAAGATTTCAGCCTCCTCTCAGAATCCTCTGACTCTCGTCCATTTACGTCTCACCTTGCCACAGGTACCGCGGGAAATCCCCCTTTTTTTCCCCGCCGGGAGCTTCCTCCCCCACCTCTGTCCCCTTTGCCCCCCCCGCCCTCCATCACACCATCCTCCTCTTTCCCCCCTTCCTAATTCTGTTGCACAACTTCTTCTATCGTTGTAAACCCTTACCTCACTCCCTCCCCAGTCCTCCACTTGACATTCGCCTCCTTTTTCTGCCCACACAACCGGCAGGTACACCTTAACTTTACTACACCTGAATGAAAACCATGTTAATATATAAAGGGTATGGGATTCTTAACGTCATCTTAGAATATGTTCCCTCCAAAATACCGGGGTAAAACCTTTTCAACTCCCCTGTCATGTACAATCCCATACTTCGCAACACTTTGGATTCCCTTTCTTCCGCCAAACGGGGTGTTTGAATTTTAAACCATTATATGTAGCAGACACATACTAGTCCTTATTATCCCTCGCTTGTCCTGAAAATTCTGATTCTGTTGTAAGCCCTGAGGGAACCACGAAATCCTCCCCACCATTCAAAGGGTTGCCATATAATTTGAGTGATCCCCCCCGTGAATGTGGGTGGGTGGCAGCACTATATCCCATTTGGGGTAAAACGCTCCCAGAAGCACTTCAATCCCCAACGGTGTTACTGGCCGGTCCCTTACCCCTTCCCCCCTTTTGCGAAAATGAAATC